>KE506511.1:88015-100391 GCA_000441515.1 Elaeis oleifera | reverse complement strand
AGAAGAAGTTCGGTTCCCGTAGGAGCCCGGGTAAAGCATACCTGCAGCAGGAGTTCGGAGGAGACATCTGGCTCCCGTAGGAGTCCGGGTGAAGTGGGCCGGCCCCCGTAGGAGTCCGGTGGAAGTCTGAATCTTCCTGCAATAAAGGTTAGGGAAGGAGTTCGGCTCCCGTAGGAGTCCGAGTAGATCTGTTTGCTCCCGTAGGAGCTCGGCTGAGACGGGCCGGCTCCCATAGGAGTCCGGGCGAAGTCTGGTACTGACAGCGATCTGCTGTTGAGGAGGTTCGGTCGTTGACAGAACCTGAAAGGAGTTCAATCTGATGCTGATCACTGTAGGAGATCGGTCGGTAGCGGAGCTCGGCGAGCACTGTAGGAGGTCGGCGGACGACGGAGCCCAGAGGGCACTTGGAGCAATCAGACAGGCGCCTGCGGGATCCGTCTTCGAGAAGCCTGGATGGGTGCCACCTGTCGAGAACTTCGGCTGAGGGTATTTTGTACCCAACAAATACTATATTAATAAAATATTATATTAGTATTAATATTAAAAATATTAAAAATAATAAATATTATAATAAAAAATAAAATAAATATTATATTATATTCATATAAATATTATATTTATATTAATATAATATTATATCACTATTCAGTATTTTATCCTAATCATCCATTGATATTTTATAAAATTTTAGTGGTAGATCTTAAAAGGATATTTTTGAAAAGAAAAAAGCACCATCAATTTTCATCCCATGAGAAGTGACAAAATCTATCTCCCCCATAGATTTTCACTTTCCATAAAATATGAAAAGTATCTTCCTATGGAAAGAAATTTTTTCAGTCTCTTCTCTTAAAACTCCAACCAAACAAACAAGAAGCCTTCTTTTACTTCTAAAAAATTACCTCTTCCCCTCTCCACTTCTCGTGAACCAAACGAGTCCTAATTAATATTATATCTTTTGATGGAAAAAAGTTTCAGTGGCATAGACTGTCGTAAAACTTCTCATTGTTCTTCATTGGTACTAAGACCATCCTAAGTGGCAAGTGACATGCAGCAGAAGGGAATGAGAAAGGGCTGGACACTGCTTGGTTATCTGCAATGAATATCTGATCAAATTTATGACAACTTGGGCCTGCCTCTTAGCGGTGCCAAGCCTAGCAAGTTGGACTAGCTCCTTCTCCTCCAAAGAATCGAGAATCGTCTTGCATCGTGGAAATGTAAATAGTACTTGTCTTTTGGAGGAAGGCTTAACTCTCATTAACTCGGTTTTGACTTTCATTCCACTCTATTACATGTCAATGTATGGGTGGAACTTTTGGATTAACAATGAAGATCAATCGCCCCAAACAGATCCGGGACACCATCAGCAGAATCAAGAAGATGACATTTCTCCTATGGTTAATGGAAACCCTGACAAGGGTGGTCAGTCTACCCCTCAAAATATGCAACCTGTTGCGGCCAATCCCCTCGTCGCCTGATCGTCGGGAACGAGCACCTGCAAGGGAAGTCCACACTGACCGGAGATACCTCCGGCAGGGACCCTCCGACGGTCAAATCAGAGAGGAGACTAGGCAACAGTAGAAAAGAATCAGGGGACTCAGCGATGGAGAGAGGAAGATGATTTCTCCAGCCCTTACCGTAAGCTGTTGTCTTACCCCGTTTTATAGTAGGAGGCGGTATGGTCCCACCGTCGATGATGTAAACAACTGGGGAGTTGTCAAGTCGCCGGAGGTTGTCAAG
This sequence comes from Elaeis oleifera, assembly GCA_000441515.1. Lineage (NCBI taxonomy): Eukaryota > Viridiplantae > Streptophyta > Magnoliopsida > Arecales > Arecaceae > Elaeis > Elaeis oleifera. Next base: position 98,654 of record KE506511.1, on the reverse strand, counting down.
TCGTTGATGGGCTGACAGGTCCTTGGAATTAATCCATGTCCTTGGCAGGACAGCGCCCCAGGTCCCTGACAGGACAACGTCCCCTGACGGTCGTACAGCATGTCCTTAGCAGGACTGCAGCCCATGCCGGTCGTTCGGCGTTTGGAAGGGCTGGCCGACTATACGTCGGGGTTTGGATGTCGGGTGGCGACTCGGGAGCACAGTCGGCGTTTAGAAAGCCTGTGGAAGTCGGACGTTGGCTGCCCACCTGACAGAGAGTCGGTGATGCAGGTTCGGCCTTTCGGGTGGTCGGAGGCAGTGTTGGCCTGTCTGGCCGACACACTCGGGCCGGACATCGTCGGTAGTCATTGTCGGTGTCGTCCGTCGTCGGACGGATGAAGTCGGTCGTCGGTTGGTCCATCTCGAGGATGAGTCGACGTCGGGATCTGTTGGTGAGTCGGCGGTGGGGTCGGTCGGTGAGTCGGCGTCGGGGCCAGTCGGTGAGTCAGCGTCGGGGTCAGTCGGTATATCCCAACACAACTCATCATTCAGGAAGAAACCCTTCAGTCCTTGCACCCTCAGGTGTTGGACCCTTCACTTCATGGATTCAATCTTCCCCTGGGACTTAATCACTTAGTGGCGCACCCTTCACTTGCTGCACTGTTGGAATCATCCACGATGCCTCGTAGCCGCTTATCATTTTTCATCAGAGTCCCACTTCAAAATTCAAATTCTATTCCCATGACAACGGACTCCTACCTGACAACGTCAATGGATATAACCCCTACACGACCTCGTACTAATAGGGCGATCAAAGAAATCCCGCAATCTGCGGTACCCACTGTCATCCCAACCTGCAAGGTGTTTGAAAGCATCCTATCGTCCCTTCCAGAAAAGTCAGTAGAGACTGTTGGAAAGGAAAACAGATTTCTCGAGAGATCTCATCCGTGACTAACACGACCAAAAGAAGTGCTCGTATCCGGGGAAAAAAATAAAATGCAGGGCCTTCAAGAACGAAACCTCAAAAGCGACGACATTCTTTTCATTAACCCTTTAACTTCTAAGGAGATTCATATGCTCGCAAAAAATGTGGATTTCTCTTCCCCGAAGCAGACGAAGAAACCATTTCGAGCTTGAAGCGTTGGAACTGGGCTTGCCAGATAACCGGGCTCCGGTGCCGTGAACCGCACTGTTATGCTACCAGCCGTTTTCCTTTTGTGGACAAAAAACAGCTTAATGTTGATCCCAGTATCATGTCCTGTATGCTTTCCCGGTCCCCTTCCCAGAGCCGCTGTTTTGTGGAACCCTCTGTGTTGGACCTCTGCCTTCTCAGCACAATGCAGTCTGAATTTTTGTTGGTAAAATGACTCTCTTGACTATTCCTTGCTGGGATAGAAGCTTGTCTCCCTTCTCAGATGATTTTCACTGGCTTCCCTCACCGCGAGCTCCATTAATCATCATAGCTTCAGTTTATTCTATTGAGCAATGCAGAAAATCTATTGGAATGTTTGTGGTATGGGTCTAATATCCAAAAGAAGATTGATCAAAAGAACAATACAGGGTTCCCATAGCCAAATTATCTGCTTACAAGAACAAAATCGACTAGGCCAGCGCCCGCATCGTAAATTCAGTTTGTGGCCCAGGATTTAATCAATGGCAAACTTTGGACGCTGAAAGATCTTGCGGAGGCCTTCTCACCTGCTGGAATGAAGATCTCATTCATGGCGGGGCCTCTATTTAAGGGGAATATTCCATCACCACTAGCTTTTAGCTCAAACAACAAAACCTTCTCTGAACTGTTACCAATGTCTACGGTTCCCATGACAAACAAGCCGGCTTTCCTTCTTCGAAGAGCTCAAATTTACCAGAAGCTTCTCTCCAGGCCCGTGGGTTTTAATCGGAAATTTCAACGTCACCAGGTTCTCATCCGATCGTTTCGGAGCTACGGACACTCCAATGGCCTCCCGTCTGTTTAACGATCTCATCAACTCTCTGAATCTGATAGAGATTAATTGTCCCAATAGGAATTCACCTAGTCCAACTTTCGAGAGAATCCAACCCTCGTTAAACTGGACAGATGCCTCATCTCATCTGAATTTCGCAACTTATTTCCCTTGACCTCTTTAAAGCCGTTAATCCGAACTACTTCAGATCACGTACCTCAATTGCTAACTCTCGCCTCAAATCAGAAGCATAGTCCACAGTCAAAGAAACCCCTCATTTCGGATACCTGTGGTACTCCTACCCGGGATTCGACAACCTAATAAGGAATTGGTGTTTAGCTGCACCAGGACATGCTGATGCAGCAGCTAACATGGTACAAAAACTGAGATTACTCCGGTCTAAACTAAGAGAGTGGAGTCGATCAACAGTTGGAAACATCTTAGAGAAGAAACCAAGATCGAGTTCCACATTGGTCAGATAGACGAGGCAGGAGAGAATAGGCGGTTAACTGCTCAGGAACGAGATAAGCGTTTTAAACTAAAGGAAGAACTCGAATCGATCTTGGCTCAAGAGGAGCTAATGTGGAAGCAACGTTCTAGGAACCAATGATTAAGCGAGGCCGACCGCAATACACATTTCTTCCACATCACGGCGAGAAACCGAAGGTGAAAGAATCATATCTTAGAGATTCTACATGAGGGAGAAACTATATCTAACCAGGACGATATTCAAAATGCATTTCTGTCTTTCTACCGCAAATTACTCGGAACTCAGTAACAACAAAGATTACAAGCTGATTGGAAGAAACTTTATCATGACAGTACCGACGACTTGAAATCCCTTGAAGATCCCTTCTCAGAGCAGGAGATTAAAAAAGCAGTATTCGACTTGGCCTAACACACATCACCTGAGCCGATAGTTTTCCATTATCGTTTTATCAGAAATTTTAGGAGACCATCAAACATGACATCATCCGACTCTCTGATAGCTTCTACAGGCAAAATATGAACATTCTCAGACTAAATTACACCTACATCACGTTAATCCCAAAGAAAGTAGAGTATACGTTGGTTTCAGATTGTAGGCCTATCAGCTTGGAAAACAGGATCATCAAAATTTTATCAAAAGTGCTCTCTAACAGGCTCTAGCAGAAACTTGAAAAGCTTGTTTCTTCTTCTCAATCGGCTTTTATTTCTGGTAGACTAATACACAAAAGCTTTATCTCGGCAATTGAGATTCTCTCTTACTGCAAAAAGAAGAACCCAAAGGTTTCTTATGTAAGGTAGACTTCGAGAAAGCCTTCGATTGTGAATCTTGGAAGTTCTTGCAAAATCTTCTGAACCAGTGTGGCTCCAGCTTAAAATGGTGTTCTTGGATCTCTTCCATCCTGGCCACAAACTTTGCCATCCTTCTTAATGGATCCCCCGAAAGCTGGTTTTGCAACAAAAAGGGGCTTAAACAAGGTAATCCCCTCTCCCCTATGCTTTTTATTTTAGTTGCTGATCACCTCGCTAGAGTTCTGAACCTAGCACATTCATCCAATCTTATCAACGGCATTGGCAAACCTGAAATTCTGAAAAACTGTCAATGTCTACAATTTGCGGATGACACTTTAATCTTCTGTGAGGAATCGGCAAGGCAGGCCAACATACTCAAGTTCATCCTCTTTTCCTCCGAATTACTCACCGGGCTTAAGGTTAACTTCAACAAATCCCTTCTGATAGGGATCAATATATCCAATGAGAAATCGGGTAGGCTGGCAGGGATTTTAAGATGTCAAATAGGACAGCTGGGCCTACCTCTGCACCATTCTCCTCTCCCACCAAATCATTGGAACTTCCCTCTTGAGAAAATCTCTAAAAAACTCATCGGCTGGAAGGGGAACTCACTAACACTGGCGGGCCGAATTATATTGGTAAATTCAGTTCTGAGAGTAATCCCAATTTTTTGGATGTCAGTCTTGAAAATCCCCAACTCAATCATTTGCAAGATCAATAAAATGTGTCGAGACTTCATCTCGGGAGACTCTCGAAGTTCTCTAGACCAGTTCAGCAAGGTAAAATACCTTGCCAGTTGGTCCTCTATATGTCGTCCAAAGAAACATGGTTGCCTGGGGATAATTAACCTCAAATCCATGAACCAAGCACTCTTAGTTAAATGGTGGTGGAAATATTTTTCAAAGAAGGACAGACAATGGAGGCGATTGGTACATTAGATATACTATTTAAAGAAGCTCCCTCTGGAACCAACACAGTATTCCCTCCATACAGCCTCCCCTGTTTGGAAAAAGGTGTTAAAGGTATTCAAAAGCTTCCACCAAAGCACCATCCCAGTTATGGGAATCGGAAATCTGAGCTCGCTTTGGTTAGATAACTGGGCAGAAGGAAAATCTCTCAGCAAGGAGCTCCCTACGTTATTCACCTTTTCCTCCAATTGTGGCTCAAGTATAGGGAGTTTTCTTTCAACAAATGATGTACTAGCTAACTTCAGACTGCCGATGAATTCAATAGCTTCAGGGGAATTACGAACCTTAACCTCTCTCCTAAGCACAATTACTTAGTTGAAGGAAATGACAAAAGACTATGGAAATGGACAACATCTGGACAGTGCTCAGTCCGAAGCTTTTACCTAGTTCTAATGCATGGAGGAATCATTTCTCACATCGGCCACATAATCTGGAAGTTGTCAATACTGAAAAGATCAAAACATTTATCTGGCAGTGTTACCATAATAAAATTTTAACTACTGAAAACTTATTGAAGAAAGGAGCCAAGGGACCCGACCACTGTCTACTGTGTAGCGACCATGCTGAATCAACTGATCATCTATTCACGTCATGCAGTTAATCAAAATATGGGAACTGGTCTCCCACGGAAGCAATCGCGGCCATCTCCCATCAACCTTCAAATACCCTTGGGGCTCTTGGAGAACTAAAGACAAGGAAGATGCTCAAGCTTGGACTGCTTAGTAGCCACCTTCTGTTGGTGTGTATGGATCGAATGCAATAAAGAGTGTTTACCTTCGAGGCTAGAGCTTTCTCTGAAATGGAAAATTAGTGGTCCATCTTCTGAAATCCTGGACGGCGAGTTCAGGTAATACAGCAACCAAGAGGCTCCTCCAGACTCTTAACACACTCCATCAGTAAATCAGAACCACGTCCCAACCCTCTTTCCAACTTCAAGAAGATCATGGGTCGTTCTGAGCATTTTTTATTCACATTCTCCTTGTTTTTTTTTAAGAGTAATGAAGGGAGTAAGATACTTCCCTCACGCTTGGTATTCATTAAGCAAAAGCAAGCTTATGTACAAAAATATTGGTGTGCTAGAACTTGAGCATCATGAGGTCAAGCACACAAAGTAAAAAAGTGAAATTTTAGAAGTAGTCTAAGTAGAGAGTCCTTAGTTGAAGCTGTTGGATGTGTGCCTTAGAAGCCAATCTTGGCTGACACATACTTTTCTCTAGGATATTTTTGTACTTGTTGGGCAATCTTAATAACCAATCATATTTATGTATCCATGATTTGTTCTAGAAATTAACAAAATGATTTGTATATTTTCAAAATGTTGAGAATTTGAGACATACATCATTAGTGGTTAATTTCTAAATGCTCCCGATAGAAGGATCGTCACAGAGGACAGTGATCAATCCATTCAAGATCGGTGCACGGATCACCTCTCTTTAGGGCAGATGAGTCTCGAGTCTATGGTGTAGAGATACTGGGATAAGAGTACAGGTGGTTGTTAGAGAACAACTTGCACTAAGCGTGACCAACACGAGAAACCACTTGGATGTCTACTCACTCATCAGTGATCTTTCTTGATGCTGTAGTGGTGTGACTGATCCTTTGACCTGTGGTGTGTTGGCTATTCGTAGCGAGGCTACATAGTTTGACTGCACGTTCCCTTAGTCCCTAGTCGTATGGGTCCTTGCTGTGTATGTTGGCTATATAGATTCAGGTTCGCTGTTTGGAGTATGATGCACCTAGATAGAATCTATCGACTTTGGTAGAAAAGAGAAGTCCTATGCGATTCGTAAGACTGAGATCAGAAAAATCTCTGGCAGAGTAAATGTGAATATTAAAAAAGAATTTTCACGGGATTCACAGATGAACTTGAGTCGAGCCAATCTAGCATATGACTGACGATGGATTTTGACGAGTTCTCCATGACCTCTGTCAAGACGGGACTCTCAATAGAGAGATTGTATCACACGATAACTGCACTTAGGGGTTCACTTTTCTGTTCTGCTGGGTTGCCATTATATATTGCTAGATGTCACTGATGGATCGTAAGAACTTACTAAGATCGTTTTCGGATCAACGATCTTTATTGAGGTAGTTGGAATCGTATCAGTCCATCGAAAAGAGTTTCGATGATACTGTGATAGAGATCATGATATATCTCACTACCAGACAGAATAAAACCTAAGAGGTCATACACAAAAGGAGTTTGACATGATCAATGGCTTGGATCATATTCGAATTATCAATCGGATTGATAGTTTGAATATTAGAAACTGCTAATTTATAAGCGTTACAGTTTTGGCAGCTGCTAATTGTTCGCGCAAGGACTTAATTGTAAGTGTTGTAATTTTTTTGAGACTGGTTAAATTATAAATTAAGTTTAATTAATTTAAATCAGATTTAATTTAATTAAACTTAATTTAATTTAATATTAATTGGATTCAATTATCCAAATCAGATTTGGATTTCAAGTCTGATTGGATCAGGCTTGATAGTCTTTTTGAATTCGGCTCGTTTCAGACTCAATTTGAATCCAATTGGGCCTTATTTGAATCAGATGAACCATGACTCAGAGAGCCCAAGTTTTTGAGACTCTCTCTCCAGAAATCATGCCAAAAGGAGAAGTGGGGCATTATTTTTCACATCCTTTTCTTCTCACGCGCGTGAAAGGAGAGGGGGCACCAATAGTTGGCGCCCACCTTATCTAGAACTCTTTTTCATCCAAATTTTTTCTATTTGAATTTGATTTAAAATATAATAGAAATCTCTCTAATTGAGGCATGGAAGATTAATTTTGTGTGATAAAAAATTGAGAAAAGGTGGGATGTGCGCTTATGGTGAGAAGAGATTTCTTCTTGCAATGCAACCTTATCTCCACACCTTTCCAATTCTTGATTTAATTTCAATGCCTTAGATGAGATCTCTTGGCTGTGATGGAGAGGTTGTGCATGGGATAAGATGAGGAGTGCGATAAAATTAAAAAGGAGGCGTGAAGAGTTTGTGATGTGAAAAAAATGTGAGGTGCTACTTCTTCTTCTTACACACCCCAACGCCCAACTTCCTTCTCCTTTCTTCGTCCATGTCGACGCCCATATCTGATAGAGATCAGATCTAAGAAGAGAAAAGAGAGAAAAGAAGAGAAAAAGAAGGATTTTTCTTCTTTTCATGGTGATCTGGTTCAAATCTTGATGGATCTGCATGAAAGAGTTCGCGTAGCGATCTCCTTCTTCAAGATCTAGAAGAAGAGATCTAGATCCAAAGATGAGAAGTGAGATCTGCAAGGTGCTAGCACATCGGTGATCTCGGTGCTCTAATTAGGTGGCTCCGTATGGATACCAGCAGAGATCGGGCGCATATGCAGCTACGATTAGAACCCGGGACATCCGAGGATCTGAGGTATAGAGATTTGATCTCTATTGATTTTTCTAACCGTTTGTTTTTGTTCAGATTTCAGATCGTCAATATTTGTTCGTATCAAGATCTTTATTATGATTTTCAAATCTGATCTGATACATGAATAAATTAAATTATTTTAATTTATTTATTTTCACTGCGTAGATGTCTAAAAATTTTAACTATACGTACGAAATCGTAGCGATTTTCTAACAGAAGCATCTACGTACTATCAATGAGATCCTCCACCAAAATATTCTCCCACTTCTTGTGGTCAAGCATAAGGATTTGTGAATAATTTCCACTCAATTGAAGCCCATCACTCCCTACATGCTCTTGTCACATCAATATTTGCCACCCCACCAACCCAACCTAATGAGGTGTTAAAAGGTAGTAATTCTTTCCGTGCTTTCCATATGAGCTCCCATCTTTCAGCATCTCATTTTTGTAAGTTTCTCTAGTGTTGAAGCAACTAGAGTCAAATTATCATTGCAACTGTTAGATGTCCAGCTGGTGAATACACATGCCGTCTACTTCACAATTTGTTTGGCCGATTGAGCTTCAAACTGAAAAACATGCTGGTTCTTTCTTTCCAAATGCACCAGCTGCATGTAGCAACTAAACTTTCAATTGTTGGTGACAGCGTGCATCCTCACTCTTTTACCTTCTCTCCATTTCACAATAGATGTTGGTCGATCTGAAATTTTCAGACTATGCAGTATAGGATGCTAGCATTCCTTAGTGCATGCGCATTGTGTTGTCAAGTGGCCTGTTGATTCCGGGTCGTCCAAGCAGAGTGGGCAGCTAACAGGACCTTGTATTCCTTATTTTGCAAGTTCTCGGTTGTAAGAATCTTGTTGCTATATCATAGCCATGCAAATAATTTAACTTTCTCCGGTATAGGCAGTTTCCAAATGATACTGCTGAAATGGGATATTATTCCCCCATGCATGAGGAATTGGTAACATTGAGGTAGCTAGAGAAAAGGCATCCCTTGGTCCCCACTTCCAAGAAAATGTATCCAAACTATCTATTAGACTGACTGTTCTAAGAATTGATGATAATTTTTGAAATTCCAATGCTGCCCAATGATTTAATGGAGTTCTGAAACTTGACAGCCAATCATATTGTGCAAGAAATTCTGCCACACTACTTGATTTGTTCTCGTGAGTAGAAATAAAAGTGGGAAGGATGAGTAGAAATTTTTTCTTCACATTCTCCACTCGGGCGTATCACCAACCCTCCACTGTCACTGACGAGACACTTGCATGAAGCCTCTCGCCCTACGTAACTCTCTTCGCAATGAACCATTTGACCTGTAACCCTTAAAATTACACCTCAGACGTTTTCCCCCTTTCCATCTCTGTACATATAGACGGCAGTCCCTTACTCCCCTCATTTAATCTCAAAAAAAAAAAAAAAAGAATTGATAGATATTGACGCTCTTTCCTTTGGACCGGTTCTTCTGGAGCATCGGGTTTACTGGAAGAGTGTATGTTTGCAAAAGGAAGGTGGAGACATTCCTTCTTCAATGATGCTTTGTTGGCAAAATGGGGATGGAGTTGCCAAGGACGGGAGTTTGGAGGAAGCAAATTGAGCTGGCCTATCATAAGAAGGTAAAATTCTCTAGATGTTGGAGACCACCCAGACGATGTTTTAGTATTTGGAAAGATGTTGTGAGATCTCTGCTGGCATTTTGGAACCCAATTCGGTACCAAATTGGAAATGGACGGTGCACATCCTTTTGGAAAGATAGCTGGTTTTGGATGCCCACTCAAATCCATCTTCCCTGATTGTTTGCTCGTAGCACCAAAAGAATGGTTCGGTATCGGATTTTTTAACCCGAGAAGCATGACTTGGAAATTAGGCGACCCTCTGCGCATCCAGTAGTGATTCAACAGCAACGTAGCTTCCTACTCTTCTTGCTGCAATGGATTACCTTGAAAGAAGAGGATGACAAAATCATTTGGACGTTGACCAGCAACAAGGTTTCAGCGGTGCATCTCACCACTGATTCGTTACTTCAAGGGAAGCATTGTGTGAATTTGCCGCGGCTCTTTGGAGCATCCCTCTGCCATTAAAAGTTAAGTGTTTCATTTGACTTGCTTGGAAGAATAGGCTCAATACTAGGGACTTCATTGAACATAGGATTGGGAAACATTTGGAAGGATGCATGAACACCTTTTCACGGAATGTATTTCTTTTTCTTCGGATTTGGAGACCTCTTTGTCGGCTGTCGGGTGTTCTTCCCAATCATTGCACTTTTGGAAGTCTCTGCATTTATTGGAGGGAAAGAACTTCACAAAATCTGCCCAACCAGTGGTCTTGATGTTGATTGGCGCTTTCACGTACTTGGTCATGTTGGAAAGAAAGAAACTCAAGAGTTTTTTTGAACAGCCATGGCTCTGTGAATCTGTTTGTAAACAGGCCTAACAGCGTTTAATTTCCATTCTAATCTCTGCAATGCCAAGATATGGCACAAACTAAGAAGACTGAAACTTGATTTGGATGGGTGATTCCTCTGTCTTTCTCCTTCTGTTATGGTTTTCAGGTGGTATTCTTTTCAGGTTCTTTTTTTGCCAAATGGAAGCTGTTTTAGGCTCGGATGTGCTGTTTTCAGCTTGTATGTTTTGTCTCTCTTGCTATTCTCTGTTTTATTCGTTTTGTTGTTTTGGCTGTGGACTCTCCCTACGGAAATTCTGGGACAAACCTTTACTCTGTAATCCTAAAACCTTGTGGTAAAAACTGATGTTTTTCATCAGATTCTGGAACTCTTTTTCATGAAATAAATTTGGTGGCTGCTTTGTCAGACTCCTACATCATCAACAAACAAAAGAATTAGAAAAAGTTTATTAGAACTTTCACAAAGTATGGAGGTGTATGTTATGAGGACTATATGAAGTTTCGGATGGCTGGAGAATATGAATCAGTGCACAGATCTGCATGCTCTGTTGGGCTCTGTAGATGAATCATGCTACTGTGATATGATATTTATCTTCAAGTTAATATTTAATGCTCTGTTGGCCGGAGAGTGGGCTGATCCGGGTCAGGAGCTACCTCTCTCTCTCTCTCTCTCTCTCT
>KE506511.1:70016-85974 GCA_000441515.1 Elaeis oleifera | reverse complement strand
ATATACATATATATATATATGTATATATATGTATATACATATATATACATATATATATATATGTATGTATGTATGTATGTATATGTATATGTATATGTATATATATGTGTATATATATATATATATATATCTCCATAGATATAAAAATATATATAGGTTTTGAATAGAATCGATCAACTAAGAAGAGCCTTTTGCCTTTTTGTATAAAGGAAAGAAATGTTGATGAATTCAATTACCTTTTGAACTGGGATGGTCTTTATTGAGATAAAAAAAAGAGGCAGGAATGGGTATATATATCAAGAATATTAATAATTGAAACCTCACCTTATCAGCAAAGTAGGCTTGGAAAATATTAGAAGGACCAAAGGCACCTTGGACAAGATTGATTAACAATAATTATTATTGTCATACCCAACCCAACACTCGGGTTGATCACATGACACGGCCTCATGAACCTTAGAGTAATGTTCTGGAGATCATGTAAGGCCTAAATAATAAATAAGTCTACAAGAATATAGAAAGAATTATAAAATTTCAATTATATTTCTCAAATCAAACCAATCCATCTTATTGAATAAAGTTCATAAGATTGAATATTATTATTATCAAAAATTAACTAAGGAATCCATTGCTTGAACTTCATGCCCAATCTGATCGATGCTACACGTCCTGTAAATCTAAAAAAAAGAGAGGATGTGAGCATTTTAGCCTGGTAGGAATCTCCTACACTCACACTAGCATAAATAGGAAATACTTTTGAGATAATATTTAGCTGATAAGAAATAGCAAGGTTCATATATCAATAATCTGAATAATGTGTAGTATAATAATATGTATGCTGCAAAATACACATATATATGAGCCATGTCAATATGTACATCAAGTCTAATTGTGTAGCTACTCAATTGCATACATATAACCACATAGAAATCTTAAGAAACATGTCACTAATATATCATCCAAGCAACAATTTGATTCAATTTTGTTTTTCATTATTTGATTAACACAGTTGGACCATGATCACATTATCACTCTAGCACTGGACTAGATCCATTCATGCTCCAACTCATGGCAGGCCAATCACACATCATGTTTCCACCCATAGCTGGAACCACATCTCAGTCTGTAGCTGACATCACAAATACCATGTTTTAGATGTGTCGGCTAGTCTAGATATCATTCAATTAGATATGGTTCATCATCTTAATTTGATTGATTAGTCACAATCATACTTCAGTCCATGACAAACCAAACACATAATATGCCTCCACCAATGGCTGACAATCATAAATTAATCATATATCAGTCCACAGCTAATAAGCTATGTTTCACATATGACTAACTAGTCCACATGCTCTCCTTTATCCCACTCTTACAATTATGCAAAATTATATTTGTCCTTTGGCATTGGACTAATTATAACCATGCTCTAGCCTGTGGTAAGCCCATCACAATGCTGCAACCTAGCTCAAGGTTGATCCAGTATACACACTACATTTCTTGTATGGCCAATCAGTCCAAATACCATCCATGCCCATCCAAATTATTAAATCTTAATCTAATTTTCGGCATTAGACTAGTCACAGTCATTCTTCAGCCCATGACAAACTAAAAATAATATCGCACCCCAACCCAAGGATGATTCAGTATATACACGATGTTTCTTGTACGACCGACTAACCTAGATGCTGTCCATACCCCATCAACTATATTAAATCATTTTTCTTATTCAATATGATATTTATGATTAAATACCAATTAATCATGAATCATGCAATGCTAATCATGCAGGTATAGTTATAAATAAAATATTTCACAATTATGTAGATGAGTGTGCTAAAGAACCTTTACCTCTACTAATGATAGATCCAAATACAATGAACACCGACCTACTCCTCGGTCTACGAATTTGGGAGCAAAATATTTAGCTTAATATCATTTGGTCCAAGTAATTTGCTCATCTATAAAGCCAATCCTCACCATCAAACCAATTGTAACATCAAGGATCGCTAGTGAAAAATTATAGAAAATTAGGGCAGATGGTTATATAACACTAGCCTACGACCCCTGATCTCACAACCCAGTCTAAGAGCTTCCTAGCATCGACCCAAACCTATCATGTACCTAGAGTAGCGAGAGAAAGAGTGAAGAAGAAGAGGAGAAAGGGAAGAGATTTTTCCCTCTCCCTCTCTTATTTCTTCCTCCTCCCTATCTTCTTTTTTTAATTTATTCTTCTTCACCATGGAAAATAAGGGAAGGCAAAGGCTTAAGAGTCGGCCATCCCACAATGGTAATCCCTAGCAGCAGTGGTGACCTCTGATAGCTACAGTAGTGGAAATGATGGTGACTGATGACTATGCAATAACTGTTAGCCTTACAATTGATTTTGATAATATCAAAAGAGTTTGAGTACAAATTATAGTTACTAATGATGCTTTTGAGAGTGATTATAGATTTCTTATAATGCTTAATGGTTGATTTTATTCAAGAAGAAGTCCTCTCAAAATTTGAATAAATTCATATTCCAAAGTCAAAGTTTCAAGTTTTGGAAGCAAATAAACTAGGTTCAGAATTAAAAAATTTGATAAAGAGAAAAGTCTAGCCTAAAAAGACTTCTCAACAAGTTTATCTATTCAAAAATCAATTTTGAGAAGGCAAGTCTAGGTTAGAATATATTTGAATAAAGAAGCTATTCAAAAATAGAGAAGATTATTTTGACATGCATGGCACACCTTTGAGTTGACCAAAAAGAAGCTTAGCTAACTCAGTCTCAGTTCAAAAAAATAATAAATAGAGATAAAATTTAGATTTTTTTCTTAGCCGACTAAGTTTTTATCTGAGTCAATCAAGGTAGAATCATAGCCAACTCACATATATAGATAACCGACTCAATCTTAGACTCAGATTGAAAATAGCGACATTGAAGATTTCATATATTCTTTTGAGCTAACTATGAAATAACATAGCTGATCAAGATAGAAACTTAATCAACTCACAAGAATGAAATAGTCGACTTAGTTTAAGAGGTAGAAAAAATAGAAAGCAGGAAAAGTTTATAAGTTCTCTGAGTTGATCTAAAAATTCAAGTAGCTAACCAAGTCATAAAGTTAGTTGACTAAGAAGATATTTGAATTGATCTAGTCTCAGATAGATAGAATAGACAGAAAGCAATAAAATTTGTATCTATTCCTAAGCTATCTCAAAGTTTCACTTAGTCGACCAAGAGCTTGGATAAGCTGACTCGTAGATTTATGATAGAATAATGGCTAGTTTTTTAGATTATTTGAAATGGCAATATTTATTGTAATGGTTAGTACATTAATTTCAGACATTTCTAAGGCCGTAAAAGTAAAGAATTCAAATTGGGAACAAAAGGGGGATTCAAAGCTATTGAACTCATTGAGAAAATATCTAAAGCTATTGAGTAGAACAAAAAAAAGAGAGAGAGATGATGGACATTCCATTTTAATTCTCACCTTCCCACATATACTCAACTCAAAAAGAGAAAGAGTACACTAAATTGAGCTAGCAACCACTGAACAAAATATTTAGTATCCATCAATCCTCTCTTCACTATTCAAGAAAGAAGTCAAAGAATTTCAAGAGCTCAACTACTTTAACTTCTTCAAGAATTTAAAGATTTTATTATTTATGCTTTAAATTTTATACATCTTTCTTTAACTATTGTGACAAGTTTTTTAGAAAAGAACTTAGACTTTTAAGGTTGGTCCAAGCCGTAAATTAGATGTTGTAAGGTTTTAATTAGTGAGCCAGTAAAACCAAGTGCATTGATTGTGAGTTTGAAACATAATTAATTATAAGATTTTGGTTGGTGAGATTGTGAAAATCAACTAGATTAATTGTGAGTCCAAAAAATAATCAATTATAAGGTTTAGATCGGTAAGTTAGGAAAAACCAACTGTATTGGATTATGAATCTGTGAAAATAATTAAACTGTAATCTTATGGGATTATAGTTCAAATTTCTAAGTGGTTTACTTAGAAAGTGGACATAGGTGCTGAGTTGAGCATCAAATTATTATAAATCTTTCATATTTATGATTGTATATTTATCTTTATATTTATTCTCCTACTGCTCATTTATTTACTATTAGCACTGTACAAATACATTCAAACTTATTTTTGGGTATAAGCACTTATCAAATAATATTTAAGAAATCCAATTTATCCCCTCTTGGGTTATCGCCTCTGGGAAACTAATGGTATAGAGCAAATACTCAGTGCAGTTGATCTAACCATCAAAAGTTAAAGATTAATGGCAACTCTAAGTAGTACATCTTTGATTGAAGGTCAATCAATTAATAGACCTTCACTTTTTAATGGCACAAATTATACATACTAGAAGGGAAGAATGAATTTTTATTGAAACATAAGATTATGACATGTGAAATGTCATGGTTAATATAGCCCTCACACACCCACTATTATGATTGATGATGTGTCTTTTCTTAAGCTTGAAAAGGATTAAGATAATGTAGTTAAAAGATTAGCCCAATTCAATTCTAAAGCAAAAAATATTCTATATTGTGATTTAGATGCTAATAAATTTAATAGAATTTTTACATATATATTGTAAAAAAATTAGAATAGGTTAGAAGTTACTCGTGAGTGTACAAATCAGGTTAAAGAATCAAAGATTAACACACTTATATGTCAATATAAATTATTTAAAATAAATCTAATAAAGTATTATTGATATGTTCACTACATTATAGATATTATAAATAGTTTGAAAGTCTTGGTAAGAATTACACTAACAGTGAGCTTGTTCGTAAAATCCTCAGATGATTGTCAAAAAATTAGGAAGCCAAGATGACCATGATCCAAGAGGCTAAAGATCTCAACAAGTTATCTTTGGAAAAGCTTATTAGCTCACTTATGACTCATGAGTTGAGCATGAATCAAAATGTAAAAGAAGAGGTAAAGAGAAGAAGAACAATTGCTTTAAAGTCTATGGCCAATGAAGATGAGGAAAGTGATACAACGAAAGAGTTCAATAATAATGATGAATAGCCATGATTACAAGAAGATTTAAATGGTTAATGAGGAGAAATAGATATAACACCAAAAGAAAAGATTTAATTGAGGAAAAGGAAGCAAAGAAAAGGACCAAAAATAAAAATAAAAGGAGCAATCGACGGTGTACCATGAATATAAAAAATCTAGATACTTTAGAGCTGGTTAACCTACTCGAAAAGGCCTTCAAAAAATTCAAGAAAAAATGATAATGGCCACTTAGAGCAACGATGAAGACTCAAGCTCTGAAGAAGAAGAATCATAAGAAGAAAAAGCAAACTTTTACCTCATGGCATATGAGAATGAGGTAATCACAGAAACTTATAATGATTTCACTTTTGATGAGCTGCATGATGTTTCTATGAGTTGCTTGATGATTTTAAAAAGTTATCTCTTAGAAAGTTAAATCACTCCTTAATTGAAGAAAAAAAATTTTCACAAAAAAAAATCTTTTAAAAGAACAAAATGGATTGATTGAAAGAATAAAAATATGCAAAGAAGTTGATAAATTGTAATCTCTTGTTGGCATATTTACTCTTAGATCTCAAAATTATAATATTTTGGAAAATAAAAATTATTTTTGATAAATCTATCCTAGATTTTAGTACTTCAACTAAATAGAAATTTTAAAAATATATTGTAAACCCACATTTGAAAATCATGCTATTACTTGTTTTAAATATAATAAAGTTGATCATAAATATATTAATTGTAATGTCATTAAAGTTTGGATTATAAAAGCAACCATTCCAACTAACCTTAAAGGATTTAAGAAAGCTTGAATATCTAAAAGGGCTTGATCTATATTTTGCAGGTGTGCTTGGCATCCCTTGAGATGAAAAAAAATAGTATCTAAACAGTAGATGCCCAAAACATATGATGAAAATAAATCTCAATTTATCTCTCTTAAAGCTAAAGATGGAGGAATTGTTACATTTGGAGATAATGATAAAAGCAAAATTATTGCTCTCGATAATATAAAGATCATTTCTACTACTTATATTGAAATATTTTACTTGTAGATGGTTTTATGCACAATTTACTTAGTATAAGCCAATTATGTGATAAAGTCTTTGATGTTTCATTGAAATTATCACATTGCATTATGACTAGTTCCATTGATAATAGTAGCAAATTCATAGGAAAAGATATGAAATATTTACTTGATGGATCTTGATGATCTTGATGATCTTGATGATCTAGTTGCTATGAATGCTAAAGTCTATAAGTTAGTTGGATTTGATATAGTAGAATAGATCATGCAAGCACAGATTCTATAACTAGATTAACTAGAAATGATTTGGTTAGAGGCTTACCAAAAATTGATTTTCAAAAAAATAAGTTTGCAACGCATGTTAATTAGATAAATAATTAGATATTTATTTAAATCTAAAAATATTATTTCAACTACTAAGCCATTAACACTATTGCATATGGATTTGTTTGGACCTATCAAGACTATTAGTCTTGGTGGCAAATGATTTAGTTTTGTTATTATTGATTATTTTCTTGATATACTTGGATTTTATTTTTTGTACACAAGGATGAAGCTTTTGAAGTACTTACTAGAATGTTTAAGAAAATCACAGCTGAAAAATATTGTAATGTTTTGAAAATTAGAAATGATCATGGTACGAGATTTGAAAATCAAGCTTTGGATAAATTTTGCTTTGAAAATAATATTGATCACAATTTTTTTGCATCTAGAATACCTTAGCAAAATGGGATAGTAGAAAGAAAAAATTAAGATATTATAAGAAATGGCATAAACCATACTTTGTGAAAGCAACCCTACCAAAGTATTTTTGGATAGAACTTATAAACACTAGATGCTATGTACTTAATCGAGCATTGATTAGATCTATTTTAAAGAAAACCTCCTACGAGCGTTATAAAGAAAGAAACTAAATATTTCTTATTTCAAAGTTTTTGATTGTCAATGTTTTATTTGATCAATGATAAAGATAAACTAGATAAATTTAATGTAAAATCAGATGAAGATATTTTTTTTAGTTATTCTTCATCTAGCA
Source organism: Elaeis oleifera (assembly GCA_000441515.1). NCBI lineage: Eukaryota > Viridiplantae > Streptophyta > Magnoliopsida > Arecales > Arecaceae > Elaeis > Elaeis oleifera. The sequence continues at coordinate 78,908 of KE506511.1, read as the reverse complement.
AAGCTTGTGGAGGAATTAATAGAAGACCTCTAGTCCATTCATGTCGTATTTAATGAGACTAACATTTTTCAATCAAGAAAAATAGATATAGATAATGATGTAGATAATCTTTAAAAGAAGATAAAGAATATCATTAGAAGACATTCATTCTCAAGATCAAGAAGAAGAAAATGAAAAAATGCAAAAACTACCATCTACGACATATTAAGATACATATGACTCACCAAAGAATGGAGGTATGGTCATAGTTACCTTATAAACTTATTATAGGTGATCCATCTCAAGGTATTAGAACTAGAGTATTAATTAGAGAAGTATTAAATCATTTTATGTTTATTTCTCATGTTGAACCTAAATTATCTTTGAAGCTGAAAATGATGCTAACTGGATTATTGCTATCAAGAAGAATTAAATTAGTTTAAAAGAATAATATTTGGAATTTAGTTGAAAGACCTAATAATTATCCTATTATTGGTACAAAATAGATTTGTTGAAATAAACTTGATGAGCAAGGCAATGTAATTAGATACAAGGCTAGATTGATTGTACAAGATTACAATCAAGAAGAATGAATTAATTTTGATGAAACCTTTACATCAGTTGCTAGGCTTGAAGCTATTAAACTGCTCCTAGCTTTTGCAAATTTTATGGATTTCAAGCTTTTTCAGATGGATGTTAAAAGTATATTTTAAATAGATATATTACAAAAAAGTTTATATAGAATAACTTTCAAATTTTGAAAGCCATAGATTTTTTTAGATCATGCTTTCAAATTAAATAAGACTTCATATAGTTTGAAACAGGCTCCATGGGCATGGTATAATTATTTACATAAATTTTTGCTTGATAATAATTTTAAAAGTGGAAACATTAATGCTATGCTTTTTATCAAAAAACATCAAATGATCTCTTAATTGTTCAAATTTATGTTAATGATATAATATTTGGTGCTACTTATAATGAGCTTTTATGTGAAGAATTTGCAAAGTTAATGCAGGAAGAGTCCGAGATGAGCATGATGAGAGAATTGATTTTCTTCTTCAGACTCCAAATTAAGCAATCAAATAAGAGGATCTTCATCAACCAAAGTAAATATACAAAGAAATTTAAAAAAATTGGTATGGAGAATGTCAATGGCATTGGCAACCCCATGAGCTTAAATTTTAAGCATGATCAAGATGTAAAACATAAATCTATGGATCCTAGGTTTATATAGATATGATCGAATCACTATTTATTAATAGCAAGTAAATCTGATATTATGTTCAGCATAAGTATGTGTCCTCATTATTAATCAAATCCTAAAGAATCATATAAATTATTGTTAAAATTTTTAGATATTTGATTGATGCTTAAAATATTGGCTTATGGTATTCCAAATAATCTTCATTAAATTTAATTAGTTATTCTGATGTTGATTTCACTAGATGTAGTTTAGATAGGAACAGCACAAGTGCTATTTGTCAATTACTAGGAGTTAATTTGACCTCATAGTTTAGTAAGAAATAAATTCAATAGCATTGTGTACAATGGAAGCTATTTCAAAATAATTCTATATCAATAAAAAACATGTAAGGCCTGCTGAAAAATATATCTAACTATTTCATAATAATTCTATATCAATAACAAGACAATCTTAATCCTTGCATATTAAGATCTACTAAATGCTATAGACAACTAGCGCACTCCCCCAAATCTAGAATCTTAAAAATAGAGAAAGAATAATAATGAGCTACACTAACCTAGTAAGTGACAAAATACTTCAACATGAGTCAAAGCATATTAATTTGCAATAAAACTAAATAGATATAATTGACTGGACAAAATTTCATCATAACAAATATCAGAGAATAATACTTCTTTACTTTCAAATAAAGGTTTCTATAAATAATATTAGTTCTGATATTTGGCTACGACCATGTAATCCTATTACATGGGTCAAATATAATAGACAATGGCACCCAAATATCACTATTCTATTCACTGATGGTGCAGTGTCGAAACTACTTTTTCAAATTATAAGCCAATAGGTCCAACATATAATCTCCATTAGTGGAGTCAGAATAGATTATAGTCATGCGGAATATATACGAAAGTAGTTTCATAAATTGTCTAGTTACACTTTGTAAAACCATTATGCGGAACAAATCATATATCAAACTAATTATTGTTAGGGTATCAAAATACATATTTAATTCTTATATAAGAATAAACAACATGCTTGACCACTTAATTAGATAGATGCAAAAATTATTAAATTATTTAAAATACATTAAGAAGCATTAGATCACTTACCTCGCAAATGATAAGAATCGAGATAAGTTTAATCCAGTCGCACAGATACTTCAAGACCTAATAATCCAAAACCACACATGTACATGGGTCTATTCAATAGCATGCTAATAATACAAAATAATTTCTGTTGGGCCAAATTTGGTCCACTTGATGATGCATCCATCTTCAAAGACGTAGCAGACACCTGGCATTATGACATGGATGACCTAGAACATGTGCCCTTCATAGCAATGATGTCATCGGCTGATGACCGACCACATTAGATCGATACGTACTTGGATGAGGTCTGAATCATTAGTGTTCAGGCGATCTCATCTCATCTCCACCTTGATTCTCGATGAGCTATGCTATAGTTCGAAAGCTATGAAAAGCTATTAGCACACGATGATGCTGAGTTGGCATTCGATTATAATGGTATCTATCTCCTATACATAGATAGCTGGCCCTGTAACTAATCGCTAACAACCGACCAACAACCTACTGCATCAGTTAAAGTGGTTGCTAACCACCTAACAAATCTTTCCTATAAAAAAGGGAAGGGAAAGAAGGAAGCTCGCTTTGAACACCATCTTTTAGACTATTCTCACTATCTTTCTTCACTGTTCTCCCTCTCCAATACTCTCTAACTTAAGTATCGGAAGGTCCCCACCAGAGAACCCCCCATCTCCTTCTCCAATGTGTGTAGATTTTCTTTGCAGGTGATCGAAATCTAAGCTATCGCCGACCTACTCTAGCTAGACCAACGATCCGAGCTATCCTGCCCCATTACATCTTGTCAAAGAGGCACTGCAATAGATTGGTGCTAGAGGAAGGATGACTTACTCTATTTCTGAAGAAAGATGGTGAGAACCATATCACAAAATCATCTCACCATGTCATGCTAGCAGTCATCTCAGCATAGTGCACCTAATGTGCAAACTATCAGGGAACAACTTCCACGACAATTCATGGCTGTGAACCCAAATCCAATTGATGCCCTGGCCGAGCAAGTCCAAGTGCTCGCAGCCATTGTACAGTAGCTGCAACAAAGCGTAGTGAGGACATAAGCTCCTCCAACAGCCCCATCTCAGCATAGCCACTGGACCCATGCAGAAGGATCAAAATGAGGGCAATGGCACTCAAAATGGCTCAAGCCTCATGCTGACGATCATGATCGACAGAGCCGGCTCCATGCCACTCGTCTCAATGCCCTTAAAGTTCAAGAAGAGACGATCAAAGACATCATTCATTGGAGCCCTCCACGAGGGACTCCACCTCAAGCTTCTCTCCACGTTGACATTATTCTCAGCATGAAGATGACCTCACAAGGAAGGTTCGGAGACTAGAATGTCGAATTGACAAATTTCAGATAAGGAGTCAATAGTAGAATGATGACTTCAGCTTCAACACTCAACCACCATTCTCTTGAGAGATCTTGAGTGAACCGATCCCTTATTGATTCAAGATGCCTCAGGTCGAGTCTTACAATAGCTCGATCGACCCACTCAACCACTTGGAGGGATATAAAGCCCTCATGATGCCGTAGGGCACCTATGATGCTCTCCTCTGCCTCATCTTCCCAACAACTCTCAAGAAGAGTACAAGGGTCTGGTTCTCTAGCCTCCCATGAGGATCTATACACTCATTCGAGCAGCTAGAAAGTAATTCATCATGCACTTTGACAACTAAAGGCCACAGCCAAAGATCAATGACAGCCTCTTCTTTATCAAGCAAAGAGAAGGGGAACTATTGAGAGATTATGTGGTGCATTTCAATGCCATCATACTTGAAGTTTGAGACTTCAATGAGTCTGTCACCATGTTGGTGATGAAACGAGAACTCAAGGATGAATGCTTGATCTTCTCCCTAAACAAAATTTTCGAAGGACTATCTTGATCTCCTCATCTGAAATAAAATATGCATAAGCTGAGGAGAGCAAAGTTCTTCATTAACAAGAAAAAGGAAGAAGAACAATGAGAAGAAAAGAGCTTGCGAAGAAGATTGCAGAGCTCGAAAAGAAGGGGTCGGAGAAAACCACCTCAGAAGCAAAAGATGACGAAGAGTCCCTAGAGGCACTTCCACGACTGCACTTTGCTCTCTACCCCATGCACTCAGATCTTGATGGAGATCGAAGGTTAAGACTATGTATGTCGGTCAAAAAAAATGAAAGCACCATCGGGACAAAGAGACAGGAAGATGTACTATCATCTCCACCAAGATCACGGCCACGACACCAAAGAATGTTGCTAGCTAAAGGATAAGATTGAAGATTTGATCTGCTGGGGATACTTCGAGAAGTACATCTAGATGAAGGAAAAGCCTGGTGGAAGGATCATATTGGGTAAACACCAATGTGGGTGATAATCATGACAATCTCTAGATGACTGGCATAATCAACATGATTTTGGGACTGATTGGTGGCAGGGGCCAAGAGAGGAAGAAGAAGTTGAAGGATCCATCCAGAAGAGATGACGAATCAGAGAAGCAAACTCATCCTATAATGATGTCATTTCTTTTCCAATGAAGATGTAGACGGAGTTCAAACTCCTCATAATGATGCTATTATAATTTCAATAATAATAGTAAATTATGATGTAAAAAAATTGATTGATAATGAAAGCTCTGCTGATGTCTTATTTATAATGCTTTCAAAAAAACAAATTATCCAAAGAATTACTCAAATAGATCAATACACCACTGATCGGATTCTCTAGTAACTCAGTAGTGGTAGAAGGTGAAGTGGAACTACCAGTAACCATAAAAAATCACCTCGACAAGCGATCATACTGCTCAACTTTCTTGTAGTCCGAATACCCTCAGCATATAATGTAATCCTTATGCAACCTAGATTGAATACTCTGAGAGCTATTATCTCAACGTACCACCTGCTCATCCATTTCCAACAAAGAATGGAATGGAAGAAATGAGAGGTGATCAAGTACTTACTAGATAATGCTTCATGGCGATAGTCCAAGAAATAAGCCCAAGAAAACCCTACCAATTGAAGGATTGGACTTGAGAAAGAATGAAGATGAAAGCCAATGTGAACTAGTGGAGCAGCTTATTGAAATTCAACTTGGACATGATTCTAACCGAACCATCAAGATCGGAAGACTTCTGCCAGAATTTCTTAAAAAGCAGCTACTTGACTTTCTTTGTGCAAATGCCGATGTGTTTGCTTGGTTGGCATCCGACATGCCAGATATTTCTCTTAATGTCATTATGCATAAGCTAAATGTTGACTCTCATCATTGCCCTATTCGGCAAAAGAAGAGAAGCTATGCCTAGAAAGGCAAAGGGCAATTGATGAGGAGCTTGATAAGCTTCCCAAAGTAGGCTCCATCCTAGAAGCACATTACCTAGAATGGATTGCTAATATGGTCGTGATAAAAAAAGCTAACCGTAAGTGAAAGATCTACATTGGCTACATTGATCTCAATAAAGCTTGCCCTAAAGATGGCTTTCCTTTGTCGAGGATCGATCAGTTGGTAGATGCCACGTTGGGCCACAAGCACTTAAGCTTCATGAATGTATTCTCGGATTACAACCAAATTCAGATGACACCAGAAGATGAAGAGAAAATAGCCTTTATAACTGAGAGAGGGTTGTATTGCTACAAGATGATGCCATTTGGATTAAAGAATACAGGTGAAACTTACCAGCGCCTTGTCAATAAAATCTTTAAGAAATAGATTGGCCGCAATATGAAAGTGTACATGGATGATATGCTCATCAAAAGTATAGAAGCTGATTAGCACATCATCGATCTTAATAAACCTTCAATGAGCTCAGGAGTTACCAAATAAAGCTGAACCCAAGTAAATGTGCATTTGGAGTGAACTCCAAAAAATTTCTTGGCTTCATGGTGACCCAGTGAGGAATTGAAGTGAATCTAAAGAAAATCTGATCTCTTCTAGAAATGAAATATCCAACCAATAAAAGAGAAGTTCAATGCTTGATTGGAAGGTGGCAGCACTAAGCCGCTTCATATCCTGATTGGCTGAGAAGTGCCTCCCATTCTTCAAAATAATAAGGCAAGCAAAGAACTTCAAGTGGTCAGATGAGCGCCGATTTGCCTTTGATTCCCTCAAAAAGTATCTGGGATAGATACCCCTCTTATCAAAGCCTATCGAAGGTGAGAAACTATGCATGTATCTATCTGTCACCTCACAGGCAATAAATTCGATTCTCATCCTCGAAGAAGCTGGTGCACAAAAGCTAATATATTATACTAGTAAAATCCTAAGAGATATAGAAACCAGATATATGAGAATCAAGAAGATAATCTATTCACTTATCATCATTGGTAAACATCTTCGATCATACTTTCAAGCTCATACTATTGCTGTATTAACTGATCAGCCTTTGAAAGTAATATTTCGAAGATCGGATACAGCTGGTCATCTGATGAAGTGGATGATCGAGTTTGGAGAGTTCGACATCGAATTTCACCCTTGTACGGTAATAAAGGTGCAAGTACTAGCGGATTTCATCATCGAATGCTTGATTCCTAAAGAAAAGTCACATACGAACACTTATAAATCAGAGATCGATGTAGGAGACAATTGGTGGATCTTGCATATAGATGGAGCCTCAAATTCGTAAGGAAGCAGTATAGGGTTGATTCTAGCTAATCCCAATGGAGTTATCACTGAGTATGTATTGAGGTTCAACTTCAGCACCATAAATAATGTAGCTGAGTATCAAACACTCATCACTAAATTGAAGATCTCTAAAGAGTTCGGCGCAAAAGATGTTAAGGTATTCTCCAATTCCCAGCTCATCGTGCACTAAATGCAAGTGATAAGTATATTAATTAGGACATAGAAGCATTAAATTCCTTATTAATTGATCCATATTATGAAGAATTTGATACTTCTTATCTTCTTTTGCAGAAAATTGAGAGATTGGGCTAATCAAGACCCAAATTGATTCAAATCCAAAGCAAAATTCAAGAACCAAGAGACTAAGAGCAACCAAATTGAAGGACTGATCAATAAAAAGTAATCCAATGGCTTAGAAGCAATGCTCCACTCGATGGTCAAGATTTATGATGCCAACTCATAAAAACCCTAGAGATACTAGGATCCAAGGGATGAAAAGCAACCTCCTCTTAATCAAAGGCTATCAATGAAGGTGCCACTTATGAAACCATCCACGCCTCTCCCCTTTTTAGTGCTAACAAATTTCTTCACGCCACTTAAGAAGCGCACACCCCTCTCCCTTTTTTTAAGCACACTTAATACTCTCCTTCATGCTAAACTCTAGCACACATTCCCAACTAATTTAGCACCCCAACTTCCTTCACAAGCAAAATCTCTCACGCCACCTCGTGAAGCCAACTTCTTTCCAGATCCAACTAATTCCATGCCCTTTTCTTTCTCACGCACAAACTAGCACCATCTCTTCTTAATGCCTCTTCCTCTCTCCTTCCACCACCCCTTGATCTCTAAATTAAATCTCAACCTTTCATTAATAAAAGCCCACATATAGCCACTTAAAAAAACCCTAGCCCCCAATTCTTATTCCCATCCTTTCATTAATCCCACTGCCTACTCAATTAAATTCCATGCTTCCTAGCACCTATAAATAAGTCCCAATACCTCAATCTAGAATCATCCAAAAATCCAAGCATTCAATCCTCCAATCCCTCTTCCACCTTTTCCTAGCCTCTTCTTTAGCATTCCAGCGAGAAGGAAGATGAAGGGAGCGATGGCGAGTGGAATCAACATCATGCGCGGCTAAAATTCTTCCATCTCAGAAAGGAGATGACTTTTTTTGTAAATTAGATTTACTTTTCTTACTCTATATTTTATGTACTCTTTTCATGCAAAAAAAATATTTTTATCAATATATGCTTGTGCTTTTATTTGATGTGAATGAATAGATCATTAATCTAAATAATCTATCTCCTTTGGAGATGCGTCGTGATCCAAATGATACGGCACGTGCTCAAGAAAGAAATAAGTTATCTTAGGATTTGATCTCTTACCATTTCTTATAAAGCCTCTTGGGATAATCTATGCTCATAAAGGGATGGGCCGTGATCCAAAGGATATGGTCTGTACTCAAATAGAGATAGATTATACTCAAAGATCATTGACCATAAGCCATCATTGCATGATCTTGAATACTAAAATCTATTTTGCAAAAGAATAGTTTGTAATCTCTAAGATCTTCCTTACTTGATCACCTCTATCATTAATTTAAAATTTATTTTTCTTGTTTACTTAGTTTCTAAAGATTTTTAGACAACGATTTCAGCACATATAAAATTTTGAATTTTCTCTTGCTTTATGTTTCAAACACGAACGTCTAAGATCTCTGTGGATCGATCTGACTCACTCTATTCTATGAAACTAGAAGTTCGATAAAAATAGTATCTTTGATCGCTCTAGCGATAAGAGTACATCAAATTTTGGTGTCGTTGTCGAAGATCTTTGTATGATTGTTTCGAAAAATAAAAAATAAAAAATTTATTACTATCTTTTTAATTTATTGCTTCCTTAGTTAACTGCTTTAGTTATTCTTGTCTTTATTTCAATTGATTTATTTTGCAGCTTGCCTTTCATTCTCTTGACCTATATATATATATATATATATATATATATATATCTG
>KE506511.1:46663-69996 GCA_000441515.1 Elaeis oleifera | reverse complement strand
TATATATATATGCTTATTGCTTATTGCTAAATTGCTTTAGTTATTTCCTTTATTCTCAAGTTGACTACTAACTTAATTCAAATTTTCCTTTATTTCAATTGCTTTAAATATTCAACTAAAAAAAAGAAGAAAAGATAACATAGCATAAGAAGTTAACTAATATAGAGAAACCAAAACACAAATTTTTTAAAAAAATATTCTACTTCTATTTAGACACCTTGCTTTATTTGTATTTGCATTTCCATAACTAATCTTAAGAGTAAAATCCATTAATAAGATAAAGTGGGGATTTGATCACCCTTTCTTAGCCACAAATCACTTCCTTACATCTACATAACCTAACCTAATTTTAAAATCAATTAGGCGTTAGCCCCTAGGGATCTCGAGCTTACTAGGATAGGGGACCCTAACAGTTGGATCGGGTTAGGGTTGATCAGTTAACTGGTGTCTAAAAAAATGATTCAGGGATAAGATCTCAAAGGAAGGTGGTTACTTAATTAGGATCCTTGTGAAAGTATGGAAAGCCTCCCATCAATCTTACACTTATCTAGCTAATTAGTTGATTAACTTCTAACTTGGAGGGCTCGAAGGCAGCCTTGGCACAATTAGGAGTTGTCTAGATCTAGGCTAACCATAAGTTAGAGTCTAATTTGATTGCTAAACTTATTTGAAAAAAAAAATGACTTAAATTAACATGGATCCTAACCCTGTTAGGACTTCTAACCCTAGTTAATCTAGAATTTTGAGGAGTCCTAATCCAATCAGGACTCTTCATTTAGTTAACTAAGAACCCTTCTGACCTAAGTTCTCTAGTTTTAAGAGTCCCACTCTAATTAGGACTCTTAATTTAGTCACCTAGGACTTCTGAAAAAAAAGGGCAAAAATAGTTGAAAATCTTCATCCATCTTCTTGGAAATGAATATCTAGATGACTGGTTGGAACCGAATTAAATCCTATATCAAGTCTAGTAGACTATAAGGACACCATGAGCGAAATGAATCAACCACAAGCCCTGAAGGATTTGTGTTATCTAATTGGATCAGTCCAACCTCCTATATTAGACTACCCGAACCAATATAAATTTCGAAATAAACCCCAAATTATAAACATGCTGTCCAAATTCATCGGAATCAAAGATGCATACACCTTTATGAGGGAATTTGAGGAAGTATGCACCACGATGCGGCTCCAACAACTCACTGAGAATGCTGTAAAATTTAGGCTAATCAATTTTGCCCTCAAGAATAGTGCTAAAAAATGGTTATACAGTCTCTCTAACCAATCCATAGCGACATGGGAGGTTTTGTTAAAGTGTTCTTAAGAAAATTCTTTCCCACCATAAAACTGCCAAATTTAGAAATAATATCAACCAATTCTCTAAATTAGGGGGAGAATCCTTTTGGAAATGCTTTGATCATTTCAGGAATCTTTTAAGCCAATGCCCACACCATAGAATTGGGACTTGGAGACTGTGCCAAATCATTTATGAGGAACTAGACCTAAACTCCAAAATAATGTTAGAATCAATGTGTCAAGGTTAGTTCATGAACAAGGAGCCTATAGAAGTCTGACAATTTTTAGAGGACCTAGCGGAGAAGAGCTTACAATGGGAGCTAAATAGGGAGCTTGAATGACCCACACCTTCAAGAGATGGAGTACATCAAGTTCAACCTTCCCTAGCTATCGAGGCCAAAATTGCTACCTTGGTCCGAAGAATTGAAGCCTTAAAACTCCAAGGACACACCCAGGTGAACCAAGTTTCAACATCCATTTGCAATGGATGTAATGCCGCAGACCACATAATGGAAGAATGTCCCTTCTTGATGGGCCCAACTAGGAATGAAGTAGCACAGGTCAACGTTGCTTATCACAAATCCACAAATGACCCCTACGCACCAACATACAACCTAAGATGGAGGAACCACCCCAACTTTTCTTGATCACATGGGTCAAACTCAAGTAGACCTGCCCTCAATCAGCCCAACCCTAGGCCCACTTAATCATTGAATAACCCACCAGACTTTGGCAATTATCAAATGCTTAATACACTGGAAAAAGGGTTAGAGGTTTTGGTGAAATCAACTTCTGACTGCATAACTACCTTCAATGATTTCATAAAACCATGGGTAGTTTCATGCAAACCATGGGCCAGATGCTAACAGCCAATATCCAAGTGATAGCCCGATTGAAAGTACAATTAGGATAGTTGGCTACCACTATCAGCGAAAGAGAAAAAAAAATTACCAAGCCAATCAGAACCTAACCCAAGAGCCCAAACCAGTCAACAACCCCAACCTAAAGGTCGATTCAACTATGTAAATGCAATTCACACCTTAAAATTTGGGAGATAAGTAAACAATCATGTGGATACATTTAAGGATCAAGAAGACCCACTGTCTGAACCACCTCATGAGCAATTGACTGATTAGATCAAGTCTGAGGAGTCTGAATCAACAGAGGTTGATGAGCCTTCCAAGCCACTTGCAGAACCCACCTCAAGGTTCAAGCGAGTTGAGACATCAACCCCCAGTCCTGTAGCTCTTTTTCTAATAGACTTAAGTCTAACAAACACCAACCATATAGATCAAATCTTAAAAATATTTAAACAAGTGAAAATAAATATTTCTCTGCTAGATATGATCCAACAAGTTTCTACATATGTCAAGTTCCTCAAAGATCTATGCACAAAGAAGAAGACCACCAATGTTTCCAAACAAGCCTTCTTGGTGGCCAGTGTGAGCTCATATCTTTCGAGCCACATATCGATAAAGTACAGAGATCCAGGGTCTCCTACAATTTCTTGTGTCATTGGAAAACCATCATCGATGGAGCCCTATTAGACTTGGAGGCTAATGTGACCATCTTACCTTATTCAGTCTATGAAAAATTGGACATAGGAGAATTAAAACTTATAGAAATCACATTGCAATTGGCAGACCGATCAATGAGGGTCCCCAAGGGAGCTATGGAGGATGTGCTAATCAAGGTCAGCAATTTCATTTATTCTATGGATTTTGTGATCTTAGAGACTGAATCAGTGTCTAACCCAAAAGGTCACATCCTAGTCATCTTAGGAAGATCATTTTTAGCAACCACCAACGTCCTAATCAACTGCCGCAATGGACTCGTGAAACTCTCATTTGAAAATATATCTATTGATCTTAATATTTTTAATCTCAAAAAAAAAATGAACCAATTCATCAACGTAAACCTGATCCAGGATGAGATTTATGAGCCCATTGACTAGAGGGATGAAGATTTTGACTGCAATCTTTAGTTAGACCAAGAATCTGAAATTACTTATGAAATTTTCACATTCAGTGACCAAAGAGTTCATCCATAATGAAAACCACCAGTCGAACCACTTACAAAAATGAACGAACCAATGCCCAAGTCGTTGATTGAGGAAGCACTAAAATTAGAGCTCAAAACACTCCCTGAGCACCTTAAATAGGCATATTTAGGTCCAACAGAAACCCTACCCATAATCATCGCATCAAACCTAGATCAAATCCAAGAGGAAAACTTTTAGATGTCCTCAGAGAGAATCAGGAAGCCATAGGTTGAACTATGGCTGACATCAAGGGGATCAGCCTTTCAATCATCCAACATCGAATTCATTTAGGAGAGTAAGCCAAGCCAACTAGAGACCCTCAAAGAAGGCTTAACCTAGCTATGAAAGAGATAGTAAAGAAAGAGATTCTCAAGTTACTGGACAATAAAATTATCTACCCAATTGAAATAGTTCATGAGTTAACCCAATTCAATTAGTACCTAAAAAATCAGGGTGACAATGGTCCAAAATAAAGTCAATGAGCTAGTGCCGACCATAGTCCAAACTAGATAAAGAGTCTGTATTGATTATAGAAATTAAATACGGCCACAAGAAAGGACCATTTTCTTCTACCATTTATTGATTAGATTTTAGAGAGGTTAGCTAGACATGAATTCTATTATTTCTTGATGGATCCTCTGGCTACAACCAGATTCCTATAACACTAGAAGATCAAGAGAAGACTATGTTTATCTATCCATTTAGAACTTTTGCCTATAGATGCATGCCCTGTGGCTTATGTGGCTTATGTAACGCTCCATTTATTTTTCAAAGGTGCATGGTCAGCATCTTTTCTGACATGATCGAGCAATTTTTAGAAATATTTATGGATGATTTTTTCATCTTTGGCTCCACCTTCTTCGAGGCCTACATCATTTAAATTAGTCATAGAAAGGTGTAAGGAGAAACACCTAGTTCTCAACTGAAAAAAATGTCAATTCATGGTCAAGAAAGGCATAGTACTTGGCCATTTAGTTTTAAAGAATGGTATTGAAGTGGACAAAACCAAAGTAGACCTAATTGCAAATCTTCTACCACCTAAATCAATCAAGGAAATCCACTCATTTTTAGGATATGCTGGCTTTATAGGAGGTTCATCAAGAATTTCAATAAAGTAGCTCGACCACTGACTAATCTTCTTGCCAAAGAAATCAAATTAAATTTGACTTCACTTTTGAGTGTCTCGAGTCCTTTGAATACCTAAAAAGGAAACTGACTTCAACACCCATCATTCACCCACCTGACTGGACTTAATCCTTCAAACTCATGTGTGATGTATCTAATCATGCCATCGGAGCCATTCTAAGATAGAGAATTGATAAGATGTCGTGAGTCATCTACTATGTCAGTAGGACCCTCAATGATGCATAGCTTAATTACTCAATAATTAAGAAAGAGTTTTTGACCATCATCTTTGTCCTGAAAAGTTTAGATCCTATTTGTTGGGTCACATATTATTGTGTACACTGATCATTCAACCATTAGACATCTCTTGTCAAAGAAAAATGCCAAGGCATGCCTAATCTGTTGGATTTTACTTCTTTAGAAATTTGACTTAGAAATCACAGACAAGAAGGAAAATGAAAATATAGTAGTTGATCACTTATCCCGATTGACAGATTTGCCCTCTAACAAACCATCAATAAAGGAGTCTTTTCTAACGAACAACTCATGTCCATGACTATAGAATCATGGTATGCTGATATAGTCAATTATATAGTCACCGATAAAATACCCCTTCATTGGACCAGTTAGGACAAAATAAATTTTCTCCCATGTAAAACATTTCATTTGGGATGACCCTATCTATTTAAATAATATCCTGATCAAATCATCAGAAGATATGTCCCGAACCAAGAGATCAGAAGTATCTTATCCTTTTATCATAACCAAGCCTGTGGTGGTCACTTTGGGTCCAAAAAGACTGCTGCAAAAGTCCTTCAATGTGGATTCTATTGGCCCAATTTGTTTAGAGATGCACATGAGTACCGAAAAAGTTATACTAGATGTCAACAAGTAGGTCGAATCACCAAGAGAGACATGATGCCTTTAAATCCAATCCTTGTTGTTGAAATTTTTGATGTGTGGGGAATTGATTTTATGGAACCATTTTCAAATTCTTTTGGAAATGAATATATTGTAGTGACTATTGATTACGTGTCCAAATGGGTAGAGACTGTATCATATAAATCAAATGACAGTAAAGTTATTGTCAAATTTCTTAAAAAAAATATCCTCTCCTATTTTGGTATTTCTAGAGCCATCATAAATGATCGGAGAGTACATTTTTGCAATCGATCATTTACATCTTTGATAAAAAAAATATAACATCATCCACAAATTGGCCATACCCTATCACCCTCAGACTAGTGGGCATGTAGAGGTTTTAAATAGACGATCAAGCAAATCCTAAAAAAGACTATTAGCACAAATAGGAAAGACTGGTCATTAAAGCTAATGGATGCTCTTTGGGTATGTCACTATTTTCAAGACCAACATAAGAATGTCTCCTTATAGGATTGTGTTTAGAAAAGCATGTCACTTTCTAGTAGAACTTGAATATAGGACCATATGGGCCATCAAAAAGTTAAACATGGATCTAGATGAGGCTGGACAATATAAGAAGCTACAAATCGATGAATTAGAGAAAATCAGGAATAAGGCATATGAGAATGCTAAGATATACAAAAATGAACTAAGATGTTCACGACCAAGCAATTATTTTAGAAATCATTTACACCAGGCCAAAAAGTTCTTTTGTATAATTCTAGGCTCCATCTTTTTTCTGAAAAACTTCGGTCTAGATGGATTGGGTCCTTAATAATGCAAGAAGTCTTCTTGCATGGAGCTATGGAGATCGAGAATCCAAGTAATGGTATCATTTTAAAGTTAATGGACAATGATTAAAACTATTCTTGAAATTGTCCATTGAAGTTGTAGAGGAGATCATGGTTCTCCATGAGCCTATTTACACTAATTGACCTTTATCAAAGTTTTGTCTGGTTGAAGATTCTAAACTTAGCACTTTTTGGGAGACAATCCATGTTTGCTTTTTAATTCATGTCTTTTACATTTTATTTAGGTATCTTTTGTAGGAATTCTACTCCATTGGGGACAATGTTGGCTAAGTTGGGGGGGAGCTAAATGAAGAAACTTCATCTTCAAGTGCCTTCATTTTCATTATCCTATTATGTTTTAATTCAAAATTTTTTGAAGTTTCATATAATAATGATACTATTAGGAGCTACCTTCTTCCTTCATGTTCTTATACTTGTTATGCTCAGAGTTGAGGTTAACCATATATTTTGATAAGTAATTGATGTACTATCTAGACAGTTTTTGAAATATTAAGGGGTCCCATATCAATAAAATCTAATAAAAGGGTTAAGTTAGAACTAAATCAATTTTTGGATA
Organism: Elaeis oleifera; assembly: GCA_000441515.1. Lineage (NCBI taxonomy): Eukaryota > Viridiplantae > Streptophyta > Magnoliopsida > Arecales > Arecaceae > Elaeis > Elaeis oleifera. The sequence goes on along the minus strand of KE506511.1, from coordinate 63,248 downwards.
ACTCTAATCCTCCCTATTAATATCAAAGGAGAATCTACTTCTTGGATGCGTATGGGTATAATATGTTGACAAATTCTCAGCTCATTGTGCACTAAGGGCAAGTGATAAGTACATTAATTAGGGCATAAAAGTATTAAATCTCTTATTAATTGATCCATATTATGAAGAATTTGATACTTATTGTCCGTTTTTGCAGAAAATTGAGAGATTGGGCTAATCAAGATCCAAATTGATTCAAACTTAAAGCAAAATTCAAGAACTAAGAGGCTAAGAGCAACCAAATTGAAGGGTTGATCTAATAAGGAAGTGATCCAATGGCTTACAAGCAATGCTCCATTCGACGGTCAAGATTTATGATGCCAACTCATGAAAACCCTAGAGATAACCTCCTCTTAATCAAAGGCTATCAATGAAGGCACCACTTATGAAACCATCCACACCTGCCCTTTTTAGCGCTAATACTTCTTCATGCCACTTAAGAAGTGCACACCCCTCTCCTTTTTTTTAAGCGCATTTAATACTCTCCTTTACGCTAAACTCTAGCGCACATTCCCAACTAATTTAGCACCCCAACTTCCTTCACAACAAAATCTCTCATGCCACCTCATGAAGCCAACTTCTTTCCCTATCCAACTAATTCCACACCCTTTCTTTTTCATGCACAAACTAGTGCCATCTCTTCTTAACGCCTCTTCCTTTCTCTCCTTCTACTGCCCCTTGATCTCTAGATTAAATCTCAACCTTTCATCAATTAAAGCCCATATATAGCCACTTAAAAAAACCCTAGCCCCAATTGTTGTTCCCATCCTTTCATTAATCTCACATTACCTACTCAATTAAATTCTATGCTTCCTAGCACCTATAAATAAGTCTCAATGGCTCAACCTAGAAATCATCCAAAAATCCAAGCATTCAATCCTCCAATCCCTCTTCCACCTTTTTCTAGCCTCTTCTTCAGCGTTTCAGTGAGAAGGAAGATGAAGGAAGCAATAGCGAGCGAAATCAACATCATGCACGGCTAAAATTCCTCCATCTCGGGGAGGAGATGATTTCTTTTGTAAATCAGATTTGCTTTTTCTTACTCTATCTTTTAAGTACTCTTTTTTATGCAAAAAATAAAGAATATTTCTTTTCAATATATGTCTGTGCTTTTATTGATGTGAATGAGTAGATCATTAATCTAAACTTTCTATCTCCTTTGGAGACGCACTGTGATCCAAAGGATATGGCATGTGCTACAAAAAAGAATAGGTTGTCTTAGGGTTTAATCTCTTACCATTTCTTATAAAGCCTTTTGGGATAATCTATGCTCATAAAGGGATGAGCCATGATCCAAAGGATACGATCCGTTCTCAAATAGAGATAGATTATACTCAAAGGCCATTGACCATAAGCCACCTTGCATGATCTTGAATATTAAAATCTATTTTACAAAAAATAATTTGTAGTCGCTAAGATCTTCCTTACTTGATCACCTCTACCATTAATTTAGAATTTATTTTTTTGTTTACTTAAGTTTCTAAAATTTTAAATAATGATTTCAGCACACATAAAATTCTAAATTTTTCTCTTGCTCCATGTTCCAAACACGACCGCCTAAGATCTCTATGTTGACCCAACTCATCTTGTTCTATGAAACTAAGAGTTCAGTAAACATAGTATCTTTGATCGCCCTAGCAACAAGAGCACATCAGCAAGACGAGTATGAAGTGAAGGATCCCACAATGACTAAATGTCTTCAAAGGTAAAGGATCTCTCCACAAGCTTTAGAAAGCTTGATGTTCAATGGATCCCAAGATCGGAGAATGCACGAGCTGATGCACTTTCGCATTTAGCTACTTTAAATTCTACTGATTTCGGATGGAAAATCTACATCGAGAATCTAGATGTCCTAAGCATCAAAGAAGCTCCAAGCATCAACCAAATCAACAACGAGCCGAGCTGGATGGATCCCTGATTAAATATTTATAGTATATTCAATTAGAAAGAAGCAAGAAGTATTAAATGATAAGCTTTGTGGTATGTCCTTCTGAATAGCCAATTATATAAGAAGTCATTTTGAACGCCATTGCTCAGATGCCTAAGGCCATCTAAGACTGATTATGCACTTTAGAAAGTGCACGAAGGCATCTAGGCAATCACATAGGGAGTAGAATGCTGGCCTACAAAGTACTCCATCAAGAATTTATTGGCCTTTAACGCAAAAGATGTAGAGGATTTATTCAGAAGTGTGACCAATGTCAAATGTATGCAAACATCCAACGGAATCCAGCATCTCAGCTCACCTTGATCTCATCTCCGTGGCCTTTAGTGATATGGGGCATGGACATCTTTGGTCCTTTCCCGATGGCATCAGATCAAAGGAAGTTTCTCATTGTGGCTATTGACTACTTTACAAAGTGGGTAGAAGCTGAATCTTTGACACAAATCACCGAACAGAAGGTCAGAGACTTCATCTAGAAGTCCATAATATGTAAATTTGGTCTTTCAAAAGTGATTATAATCAATAATGATCGTTAATTCAATAACGTAAAGTTCAAAAAATTTTGCTCCAAACTTCACATCGAGCATCGGTTCACTTCTGTCGGACATCCCCAATCTAATGGAGAAGCTGAGGTCACCAATCGAACTATCCTCCAAGAATTAAAGAAGAGGCTAAACCAAGCCAAAAAACTCTAGACAGATGAACCCTATAGTATGTTATGGGCATATCAGACAACACCCCAAACACCAACTGGTGAGATACCCTTCAAGTTAATATTCAGTGCAGAAGCTGTTATACCTATGGAGATCGATCTATCATCACATAGAGTGGAGAGCTACAACAAGCAAGAAAACTCTGATAATCTCCTAGCTGATCTTGACTTTCTTGAAGAAGTTTAGGATCAGGCTTGTATCAGAATGGTCTCTTATCAATAAAAGGTGGCTCACTATTATAACTCCCAGGTAAAGCTGAAGTCCTTCAAAGGTGGCAACCTTATCCTTCATCGATCCGAAGTCTCTAAACTTGCTGAATATATAAGGTAAGCTAGCCCCAAACTGAAAAGGACCCTATCGAGTTATCAAAGTGATTCGACCTAGATCCTATAGAATTGAAGAACTTGATGGTACCCTATCGAGTTATCAAAGTGATTCGACCTAGATCCTATAGAATTGAAGAACTTGATGGTACTCCTATATCTCTGATTTGAAATTCTAAAAGTATAAGGATGCACTATCAGTAAGTCATTTTAAAAGAATACTCAATGCAATCCTTGTTTCAAGCTACTTATGTCTTGTTAAATGTTCTTATTTGTTTCGGCTCTCATTGATGTCACTTCGGCCTATGATCTACATCATGCATGGCAATTCCATTTTTTTAAATCGTGAAGATTCAAAATTGGACACAAAAGTGACAAGCAAAGAATTCAAGGAAAAAGTCATTTCATTAAATGAAGTGTCTTTATAAGTTCATCTATTACATTCTTCAAAAAAAAAATAGAGAAGAGATACAAAATGTATGCAAAAGTTTTCATCATCTCCCACATCCCTTGGTTCTCTTTGATGATCTTCCTCGACTTCTAGAGCCTTTGGGATGTTTGGGAGGCAACCCCAAATCATCAAGGGCTTCGATCCTCAATCCCTCAACATAGCCCCGGCTCTTTGATGACCTGTCAGTGGTGATGCCCACGTCAAGTGACATCTCGATGATGCGGACATATGTGTCTGAAGGAGTACTCTACATCTCTTGGCACAGCTGCTCAGCATCTATATCTATCAAAGTAAGGAATGTCAGGTTGATGTTGGGGAAGAACTCCTTTGCCTTGATGGTGCATCAGTTAAAGCCCATCTTGTACACCTAGAAGAATATACCCATATTCTAGGCAATTGCTCGTATCTTGGCTGCGGCAATGGTTGCCTTTGGAATCTTATCTTTGTCTTCAAAATATACTAAGTTCTTGCAAAAGAATGGGCCTCCAAGTCGGCTACAAATACAAGATAATTACAAAAAGATGACAAAAGGAAAGACATTGGAAGAAAATCTTTAGAAATGAAATGTAGTTCATTGCATCACAAAGTCTTTTGTTACAGGTTTTCACAAAGGATGAAAACAAACGAAAGACAACAAATACATGGAATCAAGGAATAGAAGAGGCTTCAGCATTGACCTTTTGACTCAACTAGTCTTCGAGCAATTGTGTCTCAAGGTCTTTAGCTAAAGTAGAGGGGACATTGGCAGTGGCCTTAGAGCGCATTTCTTCTTATGGCTGATCGGGGGAGAGAGTGTCAATGATGGTGGTGATCATCGCCTCAGCATGAGCAGCAGCATTCGAAGGGTGGCCTCAGCTATGGTGCCAATTTCCAAGGGAGTAGCTGCTTCGAGAATAGGAGCCTCATCGTCTTCATCTTCACTCTCCGTCGGCTCACTCATCCATGAGATGATGCAGCCGATGTTGACTTTGGCAAAGAGCTCCTTCACTTTCTTAAGACACTTCTTGAAGCCGATGTGGTAGAAGAAATTGCACCCTCGGTGACTTCGGATCTGAAGTTGATGGATGCTTTGTAATCCTCCACCACCTAAATTTTAGTGTGCCTGATCTTATCCTCGGTGGCATGGAGGGCTGCATCGATCTTCTTCTTGTAGTGGCGATGTTCGGCCAGATCCCTCTTTCTCTCTTCCTTTCCCTCTCGATGTCTTGGTTCAGATTTTCAATGCTTTCTTGGCATCTTCGAGGTCAACCTCCACCCGAGCCTTTTCTTCTTCAGCCTTATCAACCTTCTTGGAGATAACCTTCAATTCCTCCTCGACTGATTTCAGCTTCTCCTCAAAAAAGCCTTAGCCAAATCATATTCAGCTAAGATTTCCCTAGCAGAGGCTAAGGCTTTCCCGATGGAGACAATTGAGTGTGCCATCTGCACAAGGAGTGTAAGTTATAAAAGAAGAAGAAAGATAGGAAAGGAGGAGGATAAATAAAGAAAATGGGGGAAAGAACTCACAAAAATAATGCTAATTGGAGTAGCATCCAGTGCATCCTTAGTAGAAAGACTCCTTCGCATCTCTTGATCTGCTGGAAGAATCAAAAGACTCATCATCTCTCTAGTGAGTTGACCATCCAAAAACACCGATGCATCCTTCTTCAGTATCTTCATCAACGTTACTGTCTCCTCCTAAATGAGAGGGTCAGAAGGAGATCGATTGTCCATTGCAGATGGTCCTGAAGCTACAACAATAGGGATGATGACCTCCACTTTGGCCAGTGATGATCTTAAAGCCTCATCTGATGAGGGAACCTTCACAGCAGAAGGCTTCAGTAGAGGTCGAGGTGGATAGAAAGTGACCAGCTTCTTTTTTTTTAGGACTCGACTTCTAGAGGTGAGCCTGATCTCTTTTTGCTTTTCTTCACCTGCATGGCTGTGATGTCATCAAATGTCAATTTCATCTCTATAATAATGAAAAAAAAAGAGAACTAGAAACCCATAGCAAAAGAAACAAAATAATAAAAAGCATGAAGATACTACAAGAAAATCAAGTATTAGCAATGGCTTTTAGCGATGGCAACCTCACCGTCACTAATACTAAACTTTACTGATTGAACGCTACGACGAAAAATTTTTTCATCGCTAAAAGATCGACAAATTATTAGTGACGGCTTAAATACTTATTCGTGATGATAAAGCTATCGCTATAAATTTAATTTTAAAATATCTATTAATGATAGTTTTAGCGATGAAAATTAGTCGTCACTAATAGTGTGCCTAAACCCCCCCGAGTCTCTGACAGGCTCGATTCTATTGGCCGCCGCCTCCCCTCTCCCCCCACCTCCGGTCCCCCTTCTCTCCCGATGCGCTACTAGAGCCCCCGAACTCCTCCCCCCAGCCCCCACACCACCATCCCAACCTCTGATCCAGCGTCCCTCATCGGATCACATGTTTTGAGCCCTCCTCTTGCCAGATCGTCCTCCCCTTGCCAGATCGGGGCCCCTGCCACCTCCCCCTTCTCCCCCCGCCCTCCCCTTGCTGAACCAAACATGCGGCCACCTCCCCCTTCTCCCCCTGCCCCTCTGCTTGTCAGACCAGACCCATGCACCAGCCTCCCTCCTTCAGAGCGCCCAATTGTCGGAGCGCCACCCACCAGACCCACACCGCCACTGCCTGGTGAGTTTAAGCGACAGTGACGGTGACAGCTCCATCACCATCACCACACCCATTCTCATTTTTTAAATTTAAATATTTAAAATTAGATTTATCTGATTATTTAAATTAATAATATTAAATTTAAATATTATTAATTTAAATATTAATAATATTTAAATTAATAATATTATTAATTTAAATAATATTATTAATAATATTATTAATTTTAATAATATTATTTAAATTAATATTATTCTCAAAAGATAGAATCACTTCAAAAAGCTCTTCGGTGAGAGTAGCCCTACTGCCTTTGATGGCAAAGATTCGAGGTCGGAGAACTATCAGACCGGCTCTGATCCACTCATCTACTCCGATGACAGTTGGAGCAGGTCGGTGATTGGATTCTAAGTCCTAGATCCAGCCCGAAGTTCGAAAAAATTTTGGATCGAACTCAAAGAGGTGGCCTGACCCAGCCCAGTCCGTTTTTAGTCCTATTTGCAATGTCGCTCGATACTTTGGAACTTCTAAGATGGGATTTATCTGGATGCCATGCTAGTGTGCTCGCATGGCCTAGTCGTCTGGCATGCTCCAAGTACACATGCACGGAACGTGCATCCCGACTGTCTCTATTTGCAATGATACTCTTTACTTAGAAACCTGCTAATTTAAAATTTAAAATATTACATTGCATAGAACCATAGATTCATCTTTTGATTAATGTATATATTTTATGGTATCCATATATTTATATATTTTTGTACGAATGGGAGAATTATGTATATTGATCAATTGACTGTCCAGTTTGGATAATTTAGAAATTATAATTAATTTTATAAATAATTATAGTAATCAAACGATATATTGAGGGTTCGAGAGAAATTTCGGACAGCCTCACACATCTTCAGCCATGTAGGGAGAGCTAAGAAAAATACCGTCAAAATTTTTTCGATCCCTATTACATATTGTTTGATTACTATAATTGATCTATAGAATTAATATAATTCTTGAATGGGATAGGACCTTCTATATCTATTTGTTGATGATAGGATGCATTTATTATGCAAGCTATTTAAATGATAAATAATTGATAAGCATTTTGCCTTATATTTGTATATGTAGAATTTTTAGATAGTGTACCATGGATCGTAGATGGATGGACCGTCGGATAGTCGATGGGATGATTTTTACTAAATATAAGGAAGGTGTCAAGTACTTCTGTGACTATACTTTTGAGAATGTGGCACTCTTAGTTCAAGGACGAGCTTGTTGTTCTTGTAAGAGATGCGTCAATAAAGAAATATTTAATAAGGATACAATAATTACCCATTTATATAGGAGTAGATTTATGCCAAACTACAAGTATTGGTACCTGCATGGGGAGACATAAGAGATAATTGCAAGGGTTAGAAGTCAACAGAATAGAAATATAGATAGAATGATAGACATGGTTATGGATGCGATTGGTCCTAAATTTGATTAGGATATAAAGGACGATCTAGAAGCTGGTAAAGATAATTTCTATCATATGTTGAGAGATGCTGATGAACCACTATAGTCGGGATGTAAAATACACACTATATTATTAGCTGTGTCAAAGTTGTTAAACTTAAAAGCCGAGTTTGATATGATGGTCAATTGTTATGATAGGATGATAGCAATAATAAAAATATGCTACCAAAGAATGAGAAGCTTATTGGGAGCTTTTATGCTTCAAAAAAATGATGAAAGGGTTAGGCATGGGATACGAGAAGATAGATGCATACCATAATGATTGCATGCTTTTCTACAAGGAGGATCAACTGAAAAGCTCATATGACGTATGCAGTGAAAGCTGATTTAAGCCGAGACAAGAGGATAGAAATCAAAAAGACATATCATATAAAGTTCTTCGATACCTTCCCCTCACCCCTAGGTTTCGAAGACTCTATTTGTCCAAAAATATGCTGGACAGATGAGATGGCATAAAGAAGAGATTCGCAAGCACAACAATATGATGAGTCATCCATTAAATAGTGGGGTACGAAAGAATTTGATACTTGCCACCCTTTATTAGCTCAAAAATCATGTAATATCCGACTGGGTCTATCTATAGATGGATTTACACCGTTCAATCATGCAGCAGCCCCTTATTCATGCTGGCCAGTCTTTGTTACTTCATACAATCTATTGTTTGGGATGTGCATGAAAGAACATAACATCTATCTTACATTAGTCATTCCTGGATCACGACATCCTGGTAGAAGAATTGATATATATCTAAAGCCTCTTGTTGATGAGCTGAAAATCTTATGGTTCGATGGCATACGTACATTTGATATATCGAAGAAGCAGAATTTTATAATGAAGGCTATATTGATGTAGACCATTAGCAATTTTTCTGCTTATAAGATGCTGTCAGCATGAAACACTCATAGGAAGCTAGCATGTCCCTATTGCATGGAGAATATCAAATTATTTCAACTTGAGCAAGGTCATAAGTCTTGCTGGTTCGATTGCCATCATCAATTTTTCTTAAACATCATCCTTTTCGAAAGCAGCAGGACAGTTTTAGGAGGAATAAATAGAGAAGGATAAGGCACCCTCATGACTCAGTGGCATGAAAGTATTTCAGAAAGTATCTCAAGTGGATGAAGTCCAGTTTGGCATACTATTTGATAAGCAGAAATCTAGGAGGTTCGGTAGAACTCATAACTAGATGAAGCGTAGCATCTTCTGAGAATTATCATACTGATCTACCAATTTGATCTATCATAACTTTGACGTCATGCACATTGAGAAGAATGTCTTCGATAATATTTTCTACACTGTTATGGATGTTAAGGGCAAGATGAAGATGACCCCAAGGTTTGAGCGGATATGAAGAACATATGCAAGCATCCTCTTTTAAAGCTGGTTGAGGTGTCTCCAAGAAAATTTTGAAACCAAAAGTAACTTATACCTTAATGAGAGAGCAGTTGAAAGATATATATAAATGGTGCAAAAATTTTAAATTTTAGATGGTTATGCAAGTAATCTAGCTCGATGCGTCAATATCCAAAATTATAGGTTGTATGGGCTAAAGAGCCATGACTGCTATATCTTCATGCAATGATTACTCCCACTGGCTTGGCGTGATCTCCTTCCCAACCCTATATAAAGTTTTTTGATCGAGCTTAGTCTTTTCTTCAGAAATATTTATGCCACCGATCTATCCACCGACCACATCTCTAGTTTTGAGGCTAGCAGTGTAGAGACTATATACAAGTTGGAGAATATATTTTTTTCTAGTTTCTTCGACTCGATGGAGCACCTCATGATTCATCTGGCATATGAAGCTAGGGTCGAAGGATCAGTGCAGTACAAGTGGATGTATCCATTTCAAAGATACATGCATAGTCTCAAGAAGAAAGTGAAAAATAAGATCAGAGTCAAAGGTTCTATTGTGGAGGCTTACATAATTGAAGAAATTTTTAATTTCAGCCAACACTATTTTAACCCCAGTGTACAAATAAAGTTGACTCAAGTGGATCGAAATGATGATGGTGATGAGGGATCAGAGGCAGAGATCTCAATATTTGCCTATCCTACTCCTGAATTTGGGCACGAGATTCGTCGGATATTAACTGATAGAGAGCTTCGATGGGCAGAGACATATGTTTTGCTAAACTACATGAAGATTGATCCATATGTTGAACAAGTATCCATCACAATCTCAACTCTTTAATCACTTATCATCCTGTACTTATCTTATGCATGTATAGGCAATATAATGAAATGCTGAGACGGGACAACCCGATGATAAACGAGGAAGAAATTTTCACTCAGCGCTCACAGAACTTTGCAAATTGGTTCCATCAACTAGTAAGCTACCATTGTCATTTTATTTATTTTAATTTCTCTCAATTTATTTTTTTATAATACGTTGGTCATGTAAGGGGCGAATCCATACCTAAGAGCTAAGACCATTAGGTTACAGGCCAACAAAGTACGTGACATGTTATAATGGTTGTAACGTAAATGGTTTCAAATTTCACATGCAGCAATGTGGATATCATAAGAGTATAATGAACAGCGGTGTGTGTATAAAGGGCAACTGGTGGGCAGAGGTAGAGAGTGACTACTATGGAATCCTCAAAGAAGTGATCAAGTTGACCTACATTGGGGGTAATAGTGTCACTCTATTTAAGTATCGATAGTTTGATACCGATAATTGTATGAAGATTGATCCATAGTATGGACTTATTGAAATCAAATATGGATCCAAAGCATATGCCAATGATCCCTTTGTGCAAGCTTAACAAACTGTTTAAGTATATTATACTCCTTTTCCATCAAGAGAGAGAGGAAGAAAAGATTGATGGGTTGTATATAAGGTTAAATCTCGAGCCGTTCATTACGAGCTCGAAGAAGAAGAAGAAGAGCCCTATGTACCAGAATACTTTCAGGGGATGAAACATTTCGAGTTCATCAATTTTCATAGATGCAACATTAGATGCTCCAAATTTTTCCTACGTGATGGCCAACATGAGGAGGTAGATCATTCTGAGTTATTTAAAAGACAATTCTATCTAAGAAGGAAAGAAGAGGAAGAAGATGAAGAAGTGGAAGAAGAGGAGGAAGAGGAGGAATCAAAAAAAATCCAAAGGGCACTGCACATCTGAAGAGGAAGATGAGTGGTCAACCCTAGGAAGGAAGAAGTTGACCCTAAGGACAATGGACTTTCTGATATCATTTTATTATTGCATTACCTTAAATCATTTTAAATACTTATCTTACATCATTTTAAATCTTACATTGCCACCCATAATTGTATAATTAATCTATGAATCTATTTATTTTATTTTTAGAGATTATAGATCATGACTTCCAGAGATCGGAGCCATCATAGTCGATGAGAGAGCTCTCATGCAGCCAGCGTGCATGGTTCTACACCACACGTACTACATGGTAAACTCTAATACTTTAGATATTCTTTTTATATTATTTATTTTTATTATCTAATATAACATTCTTTATGATGTCTTAATACTCTTAGGTTCGGACGATATGGGGTCACCAGTGACTCTACAGTCATGTGGAGCAGCACCCGACTCTTAGAGTCAGTGGCATGGTAAAGGATCCACCCAGCTTGCGGCACCTCTAACTTGATCGAAGGATAGACAGCTCGTCCACATTTAAAGCCGCTTGTAAGTATAATATTTTTACTGAATATGTTTAAAATTTAATCATTTTAGAGTCTAACATTTATTGATCAAAATAAATTTTGCAGTACATTTAGAGAGCCTGGGGTGCCTCGTGTAGTTACCAGGATCATCTGACGATTGATGCCAGGGCCGATAAATGAGTTCTTCAATTAGCCATCGGGGGCTCGTGATGCAGTCTGGGAGATGTTCTTGGTAAGTCCAAGGTGTTTAATTTTAAATTCATAGTAGATTAATATTTTATTAATTAATATATGCTTGCTTCTATTTATAGGAGTACTATCGATTCGAGACTCCTCAAGATAAGGAGGTTGGCCGTTAAACCTTTGAGGAGGTGGCCACACGTAGGCTTTGGAATGGGCTATACAGCCTGAGGCAGTCCACCATAGAGCACTCTAGTTTTGAGTCACCATCAGACTGAAAGTCTTATATGGATCATTGGATGTGGACGGACATATAAGAGGCCCTCTATGATTGATGGAGCATTGAGGAGTACTTTGGTAGGTGGCAGAAGGTGCGACAGAATCAGACCACCCAGCAGGATCCAATCAAGCACACTGATGGCTCTATTGGCACACATATTATGGCCAATAGATTGGTAAAATTTTACACTTAAATTAATTTTATATTTAATTGATCATATGTATGTTTAATTAATAAATTTATTATTTATTTATTATAGACATGTAACTGGGTCGTGCATCAGGGTAGCTGCAGATATGGGAGGCCACACACCAGTCTAGGAGGACTGATGATTACTTAGATCCTAGATCTTAACAGATCATGGTAATAATTTAAAATATTATTTATTAAGTTTTATATATACTGATATGTATGAACTAATAAATTTTAAACTGCATAGGCAGATTATGCGGAATATCTCGTATCACGGCACTATGAGGATCCATCCTCTCAGCCCCTCCTTGACCTCGAAGGATGGCTCAGGGCCACCAGAGGGGTGAGTAGGAGCCGGATTATAGGATTCAACCATAGCTTCCACCCTCCAGCAGCTTGTACTCTTCAATGTCCTCTTCTCAAGCCTCAACGACCCAGACATGGGGTGATGCACAAGTGGAGGAGGTTGTATAGAGACTTTGGAGCCAGCGACCTTAGAGCTTCTGAGATACCGTCCGTGATATGGTCATTGAGATTCTTCGAAACCTACATCTGCACGATCAGCTGGACTCGTTGTTATAGCCATCACAGCAGATAAGTCTATTAATAATTTTTTACTTGTTTAATTTTATATTTAAAACTTCACATGTTTAGACTTGAGTCCAAAATGGAGACTCAGAGGCTAAAATTCCATCTAACTATCCAATCGATAGGCCAGAGCTGTCTATAGCTCTGTATCATTGAATAAAATATATAAAATAATCTATTCGAGAATCAAAATAGTATATCAAAATATATATCTCTATATCAATATATATGCTTTCGTATCGAAACTTATTAATAATATTTATTTTTCATTACAAAATACTAGGACATCCAGCTCTCATTCCACCAGCTGCTAGAGAGGACGTACAGGAGCAGAAAGATGATGAGAAGGATGATGAGGAGGATCTCACATAATTTTTTTTTATATGTATGTAATTTTAATACTTATAAAGTAGCATAAATTATAAATTATATAATTTATATTTTAATATAATATAATTAATTTTATATTTATGATTATCATAAATAATTATTATTTTATTATAATAAGTTTAAAAATATAATTGCTTGTCACTATGATTAAAATAAGTTTAAAAATTAATTACATATTTTTAAAAATAAAAACTATTAGTGATGGCATTAGTGACAAAAAATCATCGCTAATAGTTTTAAATTTAATTATAAAAAATTAAAAATTATTAGTGATGGTATTAGAGATGAAAATATCATCAGTAATAGTTTTATTAAAAAATTAAATAAAAAATATTAGTGATGACTTTATTGTCACTAATACCGTCGCTAATTATCCATATTAGCAACGAATATTTTGCCATCACTAATAATAATAATTAGCGACGACCTTATTCTGATGAACTATTAGCAACAGGTGTCCATCACTAATAGTATTAGTGATGGAGAAAGGGGTATTAGCGACGGTATTTAGACATTGCTAACAACCTACTTTCTTGTAGTGAGAATAATAACCTGCATTAGGGAGGCTGATGCCTTTGTCGTACAGTCCCTACTTGGTTAGAAGACTTTTGAACTGAGAGATGTGGATATCCACTAGTTTTTAGTAATCTTTCAGATTCTCTTTGGGAGGATCCTTTCTAGAGTTCGTCTCGAGCCAAGGTTTACCCCAAGTGGTCCTGAAGCCCCAAGGCCAATCGAAAAAGATGAAGAAATACCTATTTTTCTAGTTGTGAATGGAAGATGGGAGGCCAGCTACTATTTTACACTTCGGATGGGGAGAAAAGTACCACCAATTCTTATCATAGGGGTGCTTCTTTAAGAAAATAAGGACCTAAAGAGCGAACACCTAGGAGAAATTTTGATAATGTCACAGATCAGAATTAAGGCAATCAAGGACCGAATCCCATTCGGAGCTATCTGAGTGGGAAGAATCCTATAGTAATCTAATACATTACAAATAAAGGGATGAAGAAGAAATCGAAGACCAACGAGAAGTGCCTCCTCAAAGAAGGTGACAAAACCCTTTGGAGAAATAGAGACTCCATTATCCTTATTTGGTGCAACTAACCTAAAGAAGGAAGGGATGAAGTATTGAATCATAAACCTCCATAGGTCAGATTTAACAAGATGAGACTCTTCATGATTGGATCCTAGAGATGCACGACCCCAACCACGAGGAGCCCCATCAGAAGCATTCTATGGAGCTACCCTAGTACCCTTTCGAAGAAGAGGAACTAGTAGGTTCAGAACTACTGGTTTCCCTATGGCTATAGGGAGACATAAAGTTCAATAAAAGAAGAAGAGAAACTTATGAAACCATAAGGAAGCTAAAGAGCCTAAACTCAAAAGAAGAAAAAGACTTCTTACTAGAAGCCAAAAGACTTCTTACCAGAAGCATATTTGAAAGACACTGAAACACTATCCCAGAAGAAAGCTTCAAAAGCAAGAACTGCAGTAGCAATGGCCGAAAGATGGAAGCTAAGAATAAATGACCAAATTTATATGAGAACATCAATGGCTGTAATCCTCTGACTCTTGCCATCCGACGCTTAAGGCATTGCCACTCGGCATCATTTGGTTGGTTAAGGTAGCAGACCGAAAATCATCTCTTTTCAAAATCATTACAACTCCTCAAATCTCGCTATGATATTACTGTAGAAAGGATATGACAGTTATTTTTTTAATTCAGACGGTGTGCCCTTCATACACCATGATTGATAATTAACATAGAATGACAATGTGATGGTTCAATAATGGAAATCATGCCATTACAAGTGCTAAATGGTAATCGGACCCAGAAGTATCTGATAACCCCATATCCAAGTTAAAGCACCATTTCGGCAACAAACCAATGCTAATCGCTGACGTCTCTAAGTCGAAGCAGAACTCTTTTCACATCAGTGAAGATCCAAAGTGATGTTCTACTACATCACTTACATCAATGAAGCTTCACAAAGGTAGAGGTGCTCACCACGACACCCGACCTCATGATCCAAATTATGATCTACTTTCTAGTATGGAATGCTTTCGAACTGAAAGTGGGGGCAAGTATTGGGCCAAATTTGATCCACCTGATGATATGTCTGATCTTCAAAGACATGGCAGACACCTGGTATTATAAGATGGATGACCTAGGATATGTGCCATTCACAGTGATGATGTCATCAGCTGATGACTGACCATATAAGATCGCACTTGGATGAGGTCTAAATCATCAGTGTTCAGCCAATCTCATCTTATCTCCACCCCGATTCTTGATGAGCTACGCTATAGTTTGAAAGCTATAAAAAGTTATTGGCACATGGATGATGCTGAGTTGGCATTCAATTATAATAGTGCCTACCTCCCACACGTGAATAGTTGGCCTTGTAACCAATCGCTAACAGCCTATCAATAACCCACTACTTCGGTTACAGCGGTTGCTAAGCATCTAATAAACATTCCCCTATAGAAAAGGAAAGGGGAAAGAAGGGAGCTCTATCTGAACACTATTTTTTAGACTATTCTCACTATCTTTCTTCATTGTTCTCCCTCTTCGACACTCTCTGACTTAAGCATTAGAGGGTCTCTGACTAGAGAATCCCCCATCTCCTTCTCCGGTGGATGTGGACTTCTTTGCAGGTGATCGAAATCTGAGCTCTCGCCGACCTACTCCAGCTAGACCAGCGATCCGAGCTGTCCTACCCCATCACACCTTGTTAGAGAGGCACAGCAATAAATTCTAAAATTTCTAAGATTATCAAGGATCTAATCAATTTTAGTTTTTATGGGAGAATAGATTACTAATCTTATCTTATTTCTTGTCACAAGTCAGAAGCATGAGGTGGCACAGTGAATCCCCTCAAGAGCCAATTTAGAGAGGAAGAAGGGAGATGTGAGAGAGAATCACCGAAGAGAAAAGAGTGAGAGATATGCCATTTTCTTCTTCTTCTTCTTTTATCACTTTTGTTTCTATTTCCAACCCACTCATACATATAGACACACAAACATGCAAAGATGGAAAGAGGGAGAGAACAAGAAAGATAGAGAGGCAAGAGAGAGAGTGTGCTGGGGAGAGGGTGTTGGAAAGGGAGGATAGCATGAGGAAGACAGAGTGAGGAAGAGACTGAGAGATAGAGAGCGAGAGAGAGAGCACGGGTGATTAGGCCTGCAAATGGGTCGGGTCGGACTGGGTCTTGAGTGATCCCGACCCGACCCGATTTCTTGATCGGGTCTTGATATTGGACCCATACCCATCCCAATAAAAAATCGGATCGGGTCGGGTCGGGTCGGATCCATGACCGAATTTATTGACCCATTGGATCATTCGGGTCGGTCGGGTCCATATATAACCCAGTCCCAATCCATGAAATGTGGGTCCGGTTCGGATCTAATTCGGGTCGGATCGGGTTATGGGTTTAAAAATCAACATAAAGTGAAATTAGAGGTCACATCGACAGCAAAATAGCATGACCATATCTATCTTTTCATATAGATATTCTCCCCTCTCCTCTCTTCCCACATCTTCTCACTTCACTATTGATAGTGGATATTGTATACCATCCGCAATAGTAATATACAACAGTAAACAAGTAATTGAATATTTTAATTATGAACAACTGTTGGTATGTCTCCAGTTTACTTTATGTTTGTGGAAGGATTTTTAGAAAAGTTTCGAG
>KE506511.1:18776-29350 GCA_000441515.1 Elaeis oleifera | reverse complement strand
AGGGTTTCTTCGAATGTTGGGGGAAGGGTTGGAGGGGTATTTAAAATCATGAAATCATCTTTTAAAATAGCGATTTCATTGAAATCGCTGGTCCAAAAAATAATTTCACTGAAATCGTCGGTTGGATTGGCAATTTCAATGAGATCACAATTTCAAAAGATGATTTCACTGGACTCGTCATTTCTATTAACGAGTTCAGTGAAATCGTCATTTCAAATGATGATTTTTTATATGATCAGGACAGTAGTTGCATGAATGTGAAATGATCATTTAAATGATGATTTCATATGTGGGTGATAAATTCGAGAATAAATTTGAATAGCTGCAGTTTTAAATATAATTTAAAAAAATATTTAAAAAACTTCAAAATGAACGACATGCGTCACGGGTGAAGTGTACGGCCAAAATGAACGACATGAGTCACGGGTGAAGAATACGGCCAAATGGTGCAATGGTCCATCTGTCCATAATGAGCTGACTAGTCATTTTCCCAAGGACAGGCCTCCTTCATTCAGAAAAAAAAAAAAACATAAGGACAGTGGAGATGGGACATGAAATCCAATGACCACTTTGCATTCCAGCTACCACACTGCCACTTCTCTCTCTCTCTCTTCCAATTTCATCTAAGCGCCACAGCCACCCTGATCAAGAGATCCATTATTCGTAGCCAATGAACTACTTTGGTGCATCATATATTCTTAGACTTTTATGCCAACAGATTTGATGTTATTTTCTGATTATTATTCTAAGCAGCTTAGATTACCACTTCTTGATCCTTCAAAGTTGCATTGCTTCTCTAACCGAAAGAAAATATAAATATACATGCTTGATTACCTTTTTTTTTCTTGACAGTTTTTATAGAGATAATTAATAGCTTGAACATCTAGCCATCTTATGATTAACAGAACTGTAGTTGGTAGATTATACTGAAACCATAAACAAAGAACCACATAGGTAGGTCAGTAGTTGCTAATCTTGATCTAGTTCCAACTCATAAAAAAGAAGAAAAAAATGACTTTGCTTAGAGGACTAACACATCCAACCGTCTGCGTAAAATATATTATCTTTTGATTAAGTCACTTATGTAGAGCTTATTTAACAGGGTCGGCCAGTCCTAGACGGACCAACCATCATCATGTCGCGAACATAGAGATTTGTCTTTAGATTGAAGACCGCGCTCAAGCTGCTGGCCTAGTTAATGGTTGGATATAAATTAGTGCCGACCTGGTGCAACCCAGGTCCAGGTCTGTTTGTTTTTTTTTTTTGCCTGCTGGGGCAACCATTTTCGCATGGTAGTGATTGGTAATTATCCCGAAGGTAAAAATTAAGATTTTTATTAAATAATATTATTTTAAAATATTTTATAAAATAATGCTGTTATCAAAGTATTTACAATAGTATTGCTCAAAGTAAAGTTGCCTTACCATTGAGTGACTTTCCGTGCTGACTCACCAATCCAACATCAGATTGGCGTGGCCGCATTACAGAAAGTTGCTTTATGATAGGACAACTATATGAGTCGTCCTATCGTAAGGCGACTCTATAAGTCGTTTTATGATAAGACAACTATATGGATCACTTTACGATAGTGCAATGTACTCAGTGCCGAAAACCACTCAAAACCCGAGACCTCTCTTCCATGCGAGAGTGCTTTCCCTCTTCCTCTGTTTCTCGTGCGCCCGTCTCCCTCTCCCTCTTTCTCGTGCGCCCGTCTCCCTCTCCCTTTGTTTCTCCCTCCCGTGTGTCCCTCACAACTGGCTCTCTCTCTCCCTCTCCCTCTCGTGCATGTGGCCAAGTAGGTCTCCCTCTCCCTCATCCTCTCGTACGTGAGGTCGAGCAGATCTCGCTCTCCCTCTCCCTGTCGTGTGTGTGGTCGAGCAGCTTTGCCTCTCCCTCTCCCTCTCGTGCGTGTGCGGGCAGCGGCTCTCCATCTCCGGTTATCTATAGTGTTGTATTGGGAGGTAAGGCATTTATTTGTTTTCTTTTTGCTTGTTATTCTTGTTATTACTTCTTTTTATGGTAGATATGTGGGGAAAGAGAGCACCTGAGGGAGATTGGAGGGCTTTATTAGGTTCCGTTTGGTGTGGTTCCGTGAGGTTTTGAGAGCTTAATCTTCGGACTTGCCCTATAATTTTGGGTTGGATCCATGGTCTGCATTTCAATCTTAGAACTTTTTCTATAGTAAGATGGGTTGGATCCCTTCATTGCCAAAGATCTGCCTGTCAAACTTAGGAACTCAAGTTTGAAATGCATCTACTATGTATTTCAAACTTAGGGATTCACTTTAAAAATATGCCTTACAATTTATATATTTATGCAGTTAGTTCTTACAGCAATTTTTGAAAAATGGATCTAAAACTTATCACTGTTATCTTCCATTGGGATGGAAGAATCAGTCGTGATGCTAATGGTGCATATTTGATGGTGGAAGGATCTAGATGACCATGGTAGACCGTAACGTAATTTATCAAGAACTTATGCGGGTCTGCTATGCTGTCACTAGATGGGATCTTAATCAATATAGAGTTTTCTTAATGTGTAGATTTCTAATTCATACGGCTGGATAATATTTGACTGTACCAATTGAAGACAATCAGACAATGTATACCGTCTTGGGCATCCCATCACAAGGATGTTTCTGACAGTTGAAATTTTTATCGAGCTAGCAGCGGTAGGAGTTTCAAGTGATGGTGAGCAGCATGTAAGTGTATCTCAATCTGTATCTACTCCACTTGCACAGTCAGGCATGAGGGGATCTCTACTTGGTCCATCTCTAATGGCCGATAAAATTGGGTATGAGTATGGAGGCATCGCTACATGTATAGTTGATAGACTAGCTGTATTCGCAACTGATCATTATCAGTGCATGGTAGGGGAGGAGGCTACGTATCAACAGTGGAGTAACGCCACATTTGATGATATGAGGGCCGATCCTAGTTATGTGGCAGCTACCATGGAGTATAAAGCTAACGACCTTGCATCACTTAATTAGCCATATGCACACCATGCCCGGGTTGGAGGATTGGGAACCGTAGCTGTCGATATAACTTTATTAAAAATGAAGCTGCTGTCAATTATGATCCTAATCCTACTGATGACGAAGATGAGGATGATGATGCAGAGTCTGATGGCAGTGATAGTGGAGAGCCCAGTGTAGAAGAGGATATCCCACCATATGAGGCACCTTTGTTCTGAATTTGGGCATGGAGCATTGTCAGAACATCCATTTTTGGTAGAAATGAAAAGTTAAGAAAGGGAATGGTATTTAGATAGAAAGAATGGGTCCAACGTACCATGAAACAGTATGCCATTCACACCCACCATCCTTTCCAAGTCATCGAGTCAGATTGAGTTAAATGGAGCGTCATGTGTAAACAGTCTGATATTTGCAATTGGCATCTCCGTGTATTTCTTCAGATCAAGATGCAATGATGAAAGATTACGATATATAAAGAGCCACATACATGCTTGGATACAGATGTGAAATAAGATCATCCATAGCTTGATGCATGTATGATTGCCGATATCATTAGAGGATCAGTTAGAATAGAGATATCCATATCCATATCAGCCTGCCAGATTTATATACGTGATACATGGCATATGAGCTGTAATAGTTGGTCATAATTTTTATGATATTTGCGCCATTATATGGTACGTGACCGTATGAAGATTGGCATAATTTCAGATCGATACAAAAGAATATTAGCTATTATTTCAGATAAATCTGTTGGGTGGACAGCACCACATGGGTATCACAGATTATGTCTTAGATATATTGAGGCTAACTTAAATGATCGATTTTAAGAAGCTGTATTTTTGACTTATTTCTATCAAACTGCAAAGCAAAATCAACTTTGAAAGTTTGATCGAAGTACGCAACACATTGAGAGAACATGGCCCAATTGCTTCCAATATCTGAAATAATATTCACTTGACGATCTGAGTAAATGATTGCTGGTGCATGATATGGGTGGATGTAGATATGAAATAATGAATACCAATCTATCTAAAAGCTTCAATAAGATGTTGAAGGGGGCTCACTCATTGTCCATTACCGCTTTTGTTCATCTTTCCTTCGGACGCTTGTCGAAGTGGTTTAGTATCAGATATACAATAGCAGCACAGAGAAGGGAGGCCAATAGGATATTCATAGATAAGATAAGATGAATGTTAAATGAACACCAGTTGAAGTCTAGGGAGCATTATGTGGTTAAGTACAATAATCAATTGGATTTGTATAAGATTCGATTGAGATAAAAGTATTATAGCCCCGATGAACCTAATTATATACAGACAATAGACTTAGGGACACGCACATGCCCCCAACGATGCTGATTTATGTATTTGTTTGTATTATGTAAACTGACTTTATGTACCATTTGTGTTTCTTTTAAAATATTTTAGTGATGTAATCATGTCATGTAAATATTTTTCAAATTATCCTATGTATCATTTGTGTTGCTTATCATCTTTGATATTTTTTGGTAGTAAAATAGTCTTTTAATTGTGCCTTGGACATAGTAGGTTCAGACTTCGATGTTCATCCGGGGCCGACAGACTCTACCATGTTGTATCTCCAGACTCAACACCACAGTGATCTTATATATTCTGGAGAGGACATAGGGCCCCTACACTGTAGACATAAAGGTCGACCCTCATGCACACCTGGCGGCCACATGAGAGGATCCAGGAGTATCTTCATACCGTAGGTTTTAATGGAGTATTTAGAATTTATGATATACAGCTTGATTGGGCCTTCATCACAACCATGGTAGAGCGATGGTGTTAGAAGACTCACACTTTCCACCTGCGCATCGGAGAGGCTATGATTACTTTGCAAGACGTTGCCATTCTTCTCGGATTACGGGTGCACGAGCTTGCCATCATTGATACTGCACAGATTATCTGATCGGATCTATATAAGAAGTTATTTGGGATTAGACCGTCAGAGACGATGTTGTCAGGATCTTCGCTAAGATTTCACTGCCTTTGTGATACATTCCACTACTTATCGAATGATGTAGATGATGAGACCGTGCGGAGGTATGCACGAGCATTTATTCTTTACCTTATCGATGGCCATCTGTTCATCGATAAGTTCAGTTCCCATGTGCAGTTGTTGTACTTACTCCTGCTATGTGATCTTGATGTATGTAGGCAGTTGAGTTGGGACAGCGCTACTTTAGCCTTCTTATATCATGAGCTCTACAGAGCCATCAGACCAGATGCATATAAGATAGCAGGGCAGTTGGTGTTGCTTCAACTTTGGGTATGGGAGCATTTATACGTCGGATGGTCAGATAGGGTGCTTCTCAGGGTAGGGGCCCACTAGCCGACAGTGAAAGGTGATGTAGTAAGATATGGCCCCTTAGATAAGGATGATACTAGTTTTGAGGGCCCATTTGATGGCATACAATACGACTAGACTGATCCACTGAGATACAAGTATGTAATCAATAGCACTGATTTTATATGATAAATGCTACATATTTTCACACAATAATATAGTGACTTTGTTTTGGATAGGTGGAGGACTTGATCGACTAGTGCTAGCAATCTGACACCACACAGAGTCATATACTATAGGGATTAGCTTGACCAGCAGCGCAACGATCAGATAGTGTGGGTGCCTTATACATCGGAGATATTGGCCGCATTGCTCGAGGTATGCCGTTCAGATCAGTATGTATGGAGGACACATGTACCTCTTATTTGCTTCGATATCACGGAGATCTATTGTCTAAAGCGCATGATGTGATAGTTTGGCATGCATCGGGGTATCCCCCACCTTATGATACTCATGTGCTCTCCACAGTTTGGATCGATGAGAGCGGTATCGGAATGATTGGGTTCGAGAGCATCGGGAGCATATTGACGCATAGGAGTGATGGAAGGATTTGATTCTGGCTAATCCACCCATGCTCCTCATAATGGATTATTATGATCCATATCTATAGTGGTACAGGAGCATCACTAGGCGATTCATCTCGCCATTGATGAGTGAGCGGTTCGAGAAGAGGTTCCGTTCTTCGGACAGTGTGATAGACATTATGGTAAGTATATTTTACTTTGATCTCATTTTGTTATGTTATTATTATTATACTTATGAATAATATTTATTTTCTTTTCATGCTGACAGTTTCAAAAGATCACGTCGCTATACCATACGACAAGGAGCGGCTTCCATTCGGTCACTGTTGGATGTAAGGATCGAGCACTTGTCGATGTTATGGACGGTCTTGTCGACACTATGTGAGTTATCTCAAAGGATAGACGACTTCAGATTGCGCCATCGACAGATGATCCGAGTACCTCATCATATGCTCAACACACCTCATACTCTGGCTTCTCGAACTTCGACCTTCTCATAGATGATGTGTCTATATCACAGAGTATGAACGAGCCAGGAGACACATCGTATCGACCCGATGAGCAGCACATCGATCAGCATGGGAGGGCCAGAGGCAGGAGTCAACTGAGAGTTTCTCGAGATAGACGCTAGGCACATGTTGATAGGCTGAGCACACCAGCACCTCCCTCCCCACCGGTTGATATCATGCCTAAGCCATCACGCCAGTGGCCAGAGGTGACACGCGTTTACGAGAGACGGATGCGGAGGAGCCCCAATATCTTGATATATACGCCTCTCGATAGTTGTAATATTTTTTTTTGCTAAAAAACTTTATAATCATCAACTATTGTACTATATTATTTGAATTAATCTTACAATTTTTTTTAATTTGAATGCACGTGTTACAATTTTTGTTGGTTGTGCAAAAAATTAATTGTTGAGCTTGATACAGGTTATGTGGTTGGAGTTTGAGATTGTTCATCATTTCTAAGATATCCTACCATGTTAATTATCAACAAGATTGGAGAAATTTGAATTTATATTTCAAAAAAGTTAAAAAAAATTAATAGATAAAGATGCTCAGAGAATGCCAAAATTAGCATTTCATCAAGTTGGAGATTGCCGCTGTGCCAGTCGACCTGTGCCAAGTTGCTGCTATTTCAAAGTCATCTTATAATAAGGTGACTTATAGAGTCACCCTATCATAAGATGACCCATATAGACGCTCTATGATAGGATGACTCATGCTGTCGTCCATCTGTTCTCCAGCTAGCGGTAAGACTGGTGAGTCAATATGAAAAGTCGTTTTATCATAGGATGACTTTATGTTGGACAGTATTTTGATAAATAATTTAAAAAATATTATTTGATAATTTTTTAAAATTAATATTAGGATAAACTAGTGAAAACTCTTCGTTTAAGTTTAAAATTAAAAGTAGCTCCCCAATTGAGTTTTAGTTAAAAACAGCTCCCTAATTGGCATAAATGACCAAATTGCCCCAGCAGTTATAAACCAACACTAAAACAGTACTGCGATATTAGAAAATAGTACTATTTTATTATAATATAATACGATCTTATTGTAAAACAATACTGTCTTATTATGATGTAAGGATATTACAAAATAGTACTTTCTTATTATAATACAGTACTACTACCTTATTATAAAATAGTACTGTCTTATTGTAATATAACATTATTATAAAATAATACTGTCTTATTATAAAATAATACTGCGATATTAAAAAATAGTACTGCTTTATTATAAATCAATACTGCATTACGTATTATAAAATAATACTACGATATTAGAAAACAGTACTAACTTATTATAAATTAGTACTGTTTTGTTATAAAATAATACTGTCTTATTGTATAATCGTACGAGGATATAAGAGTATAATGATCATTTCAATTAGAATTGAAGAGTTATTTTTAATTTATATTTAAATAAAAATTATTTTAATTAAATATAAATAAAATTTTATCTAATTTATCATTAATATTATTCCGATAAAAAAGCGTAAGAAACTGCCTACCGTAAGGAGCTAAAGTGGGCATTTCAAAATAAACGTCATGGCTGACGTGTGAAGAATAAGACCGAATTATACAATAAGTCCGAATTATACATTTCAAAATAAACGTCATGGAATTGAATAACTAGCTTGCATTTCACCTACCACAGCCATTTCTCTGTCCTCCAAATTTTATATTAAGTGCTACGGCTACCCTGCTCAAAGCACTCTTGGTGATACATTTTCTCCGGCGAGAAAGTCATCCCTGTTCATTGTTCGAAGGCATTGTATTGCTGATGGCGCTTTCTTGCAGGTGCTATCCAGTGATCGGAGGTGAGGAGGCTCTGTTCTTACTCTTTTATGGCTAACCTTAAGATTTTTGGAAATTCTCCTGTGAAATTATATGGCTTCAAGTTAGATCTGATGACTGATGCTTCATGATGTTTGATCTTACCTGTAATAGTCAAATATAAACTATGTTGCTCATAATATCATTCTTTGTTTCAATTTTCTGATAGAAACCGTTCTTTGTTTCTCAAAGCTTACATAATTTCTTCAATAAATTAGAAATAAACTATCCTGTCAATTTTTTCTTTAAAAATTTTATCAGTTCATTTCTTTAAATTTTGGATAGTGATCTTTGTAATCTTATATATCCTTCAAAGAGCTCTTACCGCTCAACAAGAGTTGTTAATTGAGTTGGTTAATCACGGTCCCCTTCACCTGAGAGGCCTCAAATTGAAACCGAGGGGTGAAGCATGTAGGGAAGAGATGCAAAAACAAGTATGCTATGAATTTCTAGCCCTACTCCTTCAGCCATACCACGGTAGAAAAGAACTGGATTGCTGCGGGGACTGTACGTTTAACGCTTGATGCATTGCTTCCATTCCTCACTGCATGCTGGGTGTTGAGATTACGCGCACCGGATTAGATCGATCTTTTGATCTAAAATTTAATCTCTTTGAGACAATTCACCAAACACATTGCAGGCATAAATAAATAGAGACAAAAAAATCAAGATTTACGTGGTTCGGCACAAGAGGCCTACATCCACGAGGAGGAGGAGCAATCCATTATAAATCCGTCCCGAAAAATAGGTACAATATGAGATATAAAATACCCAAAATCGAAGCCAACAAGAAGGCAACAGGATATCGAATAGAAGGCAACAAAAATCCAATCGGATCTACCAATCTCAGCCTCGGCAATAGATCAAGGTAAGATAATACCTAAGGTGAAGAAATCTTTTCAATCCTCGGCAAAAAATCAAGATGAATACCTCCTTACCAACCGAAGAAGCGTTCGGTCCTCAGCACAGGGCATCCGTAAAACCGAGAAGGAAGAAGACAGGTAGTACACCAACAGAACACCAGCGGGAGAAAGCCAGGGAGAACAATAGCGGGAAAGAGCCAGGAAGCAAGCCCGCGCGAGAACACCAGCGGAAAAGAACCAAGCCTGCGCGAAAACACCAGCGGGAACCACCGCGCACACACCCAAGGAACCACACCGCACACACACGGAACCACACACCGAAGAAGGATGCTGCAGCCTCCTTATAAAGAACAAACTCCTCGAAATAGAGATTCACCCGAAGAAGGATTCTAAGCTGTCACGGAAGATAAACAAGGAAAGCATATAATTTAAAACCGTTTGCAGAAGACCCTTCATCTCTTTCTAATTTTGGAGCAATATATATAACAATCCTCCTCCTTACGACAAATATGGTATCTTTTATATTAGATGTGGATTTAAAAAAAACTTTATAACCTCCTCCTCACCACAAGCCCCGCAGGCATTACCAAATGCTTATGCCAATCAAGTTCAGGAAATTCCTGAACTTAATTGCAGGGATTGATTTAGTGAACATATCAGCCGGATTATGGGCAGTGTAAATTTTCTGAAGCCTGACATCACCTTTCTCTACCAGATCTCTGATGAAGTGATATCTGACATCTATATGTTTTGTTCGTTCGTGATACATCTGGTCTCTGGCAAGGTGCAAAGCACTCTGACTGTCACAATGAATGTCCAAACAATCCTGTTTGAGACCCAAATCCTGTACCAACCCTTTTAGCCAAATAGCTTCCTTTGTTGTCTCTGTCAATGCCATATATTCTACTTCAGTAGTAGATAAAGCAACTGTAGACTGCAAAGTAGCCTTCCAACTGACTGCACATCCAGAAAGAGTAAACACATATCCGGTCAAAGATCTTCTCCTGTCCAAGTCACAAGAATAATCTGAATCACAAAATTCTGTAACTGTGCAATTACTCTGTGCAGTAAATATCAATCTCAATTTAGAAGTACCTTTTAGATATCTAAGTATCCATTTCACAGCTGACCAGTGAGCCTTTCCAGGCTTATCCATGTATCTGCTTACAACGCTTACTGCATGTGAATATCAGGTCGAGTGCAGACCATCGCGTACATGATGCTGCCAACTACGCTCGCATATGGCACTCTAGACATATATCTCTCCTCATCCTCAGTCTGAGGGGAGTCTCTGGCAGAAAGTCTAAAATGACTGGCAAAGGGGGTAGTGACAGGCTTAACTGTAGACATACCAAATCTGTCCAAGACTTTTTCAATATAACTATGCTGAGTAAGGAAAAATCTACCTGACTGCCTGTCACGAATAATCTCCATCCCAAGTATCTTCTTTGTCGGTCCAAGGTCCTTCATATCAAATGCAGTACTGAGCTCGA
>KE506510.1:71419-97580 GCA_000441515.1 Elaeis oleifera | reverse complement strand
GAGAAAGAGAGAGAGAGAGAGGAAGAGAGAGAAAATTAGGGAGAAAATGGCTTTGTATTAGCTTGGTTCAATTAGAAACACAATACAATGTATATATATACAGGGTCAATGTGATTCAATCCAAAAACTTCAATGGCTAACTTAATGAGATTACGCTCACTCAAGCCCATATACATCCATAACTTGACTTAATCTGACAATCTTGGATTCAATCCTAGCCTAAATATTAGTTAGCCTTTTGAGGCCCAAATCCTCTGAAACCCAAGATCTGAAAGGCTGATAGCCTTTCACCCTAGGGCCCAAAATAGCCCTAGACACCCTATGAACTCCTCATGGGCTTCAAACCTTGGCCTTGCTCTTGGCCACTTGAGCCTTAGGAGCACCACACTAGGTCCTACAATCTTCATCTTGGTGCCCCAAGGCTTCAGCAAACTCCGTCCGGTCCATCAAGCCCATCAGTGCCACACAATAGCGAAAGTTGTCTCATGGAAGTACTTTCATAAGTACATCAGTTGGATTCTCCTTGGTATGAACCTTCACCAGCTCCACCTCACCATCCTCCATGAGTTCTCTGATCCGGTGGTACCTGATGTCGATGTACTTCATTCTCGCATGATAAACGGAGTTCTATGCGAGTAACAGTATACTCTGGCTGTTGAAGTGCATCCTGACGGTCTCCTGTTGAAGTGCATCCTGACGGTCTCCTGTGGGAAGTCCATCTTCAGTGCCAAGTCCTTCAGCCATAGGACTTCCTTCGCTGCCTTCATGATGCTAATATACTCTGTTTCGATGGTGGATAAGGCCGTTATGGGCTGCAAACAAGATCTCCATTAAGCAGGACCTCCATTCAAACAATACAAAATCTATCGTCAAACATCGAGTATCCACATCTCCATCGAAATTTGCATCTACAAACTCCTCTAACTGCCCCCAAGCCTTTTTGGACATGAAGTGTCCCTCAGCATCTCCTCACTGTCTGTAGCAGATGCCAACTCCAACTAAACCCGTCAAGTATCTGAATATACCCTTTAGTGCTCGTCAGTGCTCCCTGCCAGGTTGCGCCATAAACCTGCTCATCTGACTCACCGCATGGGCTAAATCCGTCCTACAACACACCATGGAGTATATAATGCTTCCCACATTAGAGGCATATGGCACTCTTTCCATCTTCTGAGCCTCCACCTCAGTCGGTGGTGACATAGTTTTCGAAAGGCTGATGTGCCCGGCAAGTGGCAGTGCTGTCGGTTTGGCTTCCTTCATCCCATATCTCTCCAAGATCTTTCGTAGGTAGCCTCCTTGAGATAAATGTAGCAGCCTCTTGGCTCGATCTCTGAAAGTTTTCATGCCTAGGATCTTCCTCGTAGGCCCCAAGTCTATCTCGAACTCTCGAGACAAGGCTGCTTTCAATTCCTGCACAACTTTCTTACTCTTGCATGCTATTAGCATGTCATCTACATACAAGAGTAAGTACATCCTAGATTTATCCTCCAGAGATCTTACATGCACACATGGGTCATAATCGCAGTTGAAAAATCCAATGCTCCTCGTGAAGGTATCGAATCGCTTGTACCATTGTCTCGGCGACTGCTTCACTCCGTACAGTGACTTCTTCATCAAACAGACATCTCCCTCTGACCCAGGCTCTCTAAACCCCTGTGGCTGCTCTGTGTAGATGCTTTCCTCTAGATATCCATGGAGAAATGCCACCTTGACGTCTATTTGCTTCAGTTCCAGATCCTGAGCTGCAACTATGCTCAACAGCATCCTGATGGATGTATGCCTAACAACTGGAGAGAAACCTCTGAATAATCAATTCTTCCCTCTGTGAGTACCCTTTGGCTACAACCTAGCCTTGTACCTTATTCCATCTTGCTCTGAAGGTGCTTCTTTCTGGTGAAAACCCATTTGGAGCCAATGGATCAAGCACCTTCCGGTAGATCCACTAGCTGCCATGTCTGATTCTTTTTGAGAGACTCCTCTTTCATCATGGCCTGCAACCATGACTCCTGATCCAGACTCTTTATGGCCTCCTTAAAGATCACTGAATCTCCATTGACAGTGATGAGAATATAAGAAATGATCTCATTAATGCCATATCGCACCGGCTTGCGAACAGTGTGCTTCGGCTTGTGTAATGCCACTCCCCTCGCTGTCCTGCAAGTCTGCTGCATTTGGCTGCCTCTGCACCTCCTCTCGGACAGATTGCTCTCCTTACTGGTCCTCCACAAGTGTAGGAACATACCTGCCCATCTCTACATCAAAATGAATATGATAGAGGTCGAAGTTGATGGCAAATCACCTGTATGCGAGTGCTGTCCAATGCTGTCCTGTGTTGACTTTTCAGCTTTATCCGCACCTCTCGGCTTCTTCAAGATGCTCTTCTCGTCAAGAATCACATTCCTACTTATTGTGGACCTCTGAGAATGAGGATCTACCAGTAGGTAACTCTTGATACCCTTTGGATACCTGATGAAGATGAGCTTCTGTGACTTCGGGTTCAACTTGCTCCTTTCGGCTCCCTCCACCAATACATAAGTTGGGCAGCCGAGCACCTTCAGGTGGTCAAGCTCCACCGTCTTCCCACTTCATACCTCCTCTGGAATGCCTCCATTGAGTTTTCTATGGGGAGACATGTTAACAAGAAAATATACAAAAGTTAGAGGATCACCCCAAAAGACTTGGGTAGTGATGCTTGCAGCCTCAAGCTCTTGACCTTCTTTATCAATGTCCTGTTCATTCTCTCGGCCACACCATTTTGTTGGGAGTCATCCTCATGGTGAACTGGTGTTTGATCCCATTCTGCTCACAGTAGCTTCTGAAGTCAAAGCTAGTGTACGCCCCTCCATTGTCAGACCTCAAGCACTTCACTGGCTGCCCTATCTCTTTCTCGACTTCAGCTCTTCAGACTTTAAACCGGACAAATACCTCTGACTTTTCTCTGATCAGATATACCTATACTCTCCTGGAGAAGTCATCTATGAAGGTAACAAAGTATGTAGCTCCACCCCGAGCTGAAATGGGTGTCGGTCCCCATACATCCAAGTGAACAAGCTCCAGAATGCTTTCACTCTGCTTGGTACTGCTGGCAAACCTTATACTGTTTGCCGTAGATATAAGGTTCACATAGGTCATTTTTCTCCTTTTTGAGTGTTGGAATTAGATCCCTCTTACTCAATTCCGTGAGCCCTTTGTCACTCATGTAGCTTATACGATAGTCCATAGCTAGTAGGCAAGCTGTTCTTCCTGTGTTGCCGCAAATACCTTCGCACTATTTGTAACCACTGAGTCCTCCATCCTATACAAATTGTTGCTCGTGTTCTCCCTTTCATCACCACTAAAGCCCCTTTTGATATCTTCAAACATCTACTGTCCGGTTGGCTACCAAAAGCATACCCTTGCTTCTCCAGATATCCCAGAAAGATCAGGTTCTTCAGCTCCGACATATGCTGGACATTTGTGAGTATCCGTATGACTCCATCATACATTTTCATCTTAATGGTACGAACACCAGCAACTCGACATGGGTGATCATCTCCAAGACTCACACTTCTTCCATCGGATTTCTCATAAGATGCAAACCATTCCCGATGTGCAGTGTAATGGTGGGAACATGCTGAATCCAGTATTCAGTGGCTATCAAACTCTGTGATTCCATCTGGCACAACCAATAGGTCATCTCTACTGTCCTCAGATGATAGAGCACCACTCCTGCTGGTTGAACCATTCTTGGAAAAACCCTTTCCCTTCTCATTCTTCAAAAGTGGACAATTCCTCTTCAGATGACCAGGCTGATGACACTTGTAGCACTTTCAAGCCTTCTGATTCCCTCGAGACTTTGACCTTTCCTTTGATTTATCTCGATCCTTCTCCTTAGACTTTCTTTGCCTCTCATTTATAGCAAAAACCTCTGAATTTGGATTTCTTTACATAGCTTTTCCTGCTGCTCATTGGACCTGAGAACCCCAACTACTTCTTCGAAGTTCAAGATCTTTTTTCCATATACCAATGTAGTTATGAGACCATCATACGAAACTGGGAGCGAACACAACAACAGGAGAGCTCTATCCTCCTCATCTATCTTCACATCAAGGCTCATAACATCCGAGCACACTTTATTGAATTTTTGGATATGAGCAATCAAGTCTCCTCCTTCAGACATCCTCAAACTGTACAACTGTTTCTTTAACCACAGCTTGTTCGTCATATTTTTGCCCATATATGTGTTCTCCAGCTTCTTCCAAAGCCTCTTCGGTGTGGTTTCCGTGCTTATCTCAGGTAGGACTTCATCAACAAGGCACATTCTGATTGTGCTAAAAGCTATCTCCTCTAACTTCTAATCTTCAACACTGATCTTCTCAGGCTTTTCTCGAATCAAAATCTTGTAGATTCTGTTCTGAACCAAAAGATCCTTCATCCTTTGCTGTCAAAAGCTGAAGTTTCCCTTGCCATCGTACTTCCCAAAGTCCGTCTTGATGCTACTCGATGCCATTTCAACTAGATTTCCAAAAAACAAACACCAACAAATGAAACAGTGTTCTAGAAAAAAATCTGTTCAGCACCTTACTACATTCCAAACGAAACTTTGATCTTTCCTCCACCAGATCCAACTCCAAAGCTTTGATACCAGATGTTGGGATCTTCCCTTGCTATGTAGTGATCGCAGAACCAGCAACAAGGGTTCGAGGAAAACTTTGATGGCAGATCTATCACCAAGAACAAAACAATCTACAAGAAAATCAGCAATCCTATAGATCTAGGGGATTTACCTCTGAAAGAGCTTTAGATCCAATCCTCTTGCTTTTAGATTTGAAACACCACCACAAAAGCCTTCAAACCAGAGGTCCAAGGGCATGGAATCCTCTTTGGGTGGTGGCAAACTCGTGCAACCCCTTCAAGATGGGCGGCAACACAAGGAGGGGGGTGCTAGCAATCCTAGCACCTCCAAACTTTCCTATTTTGGTGTAGGCGGCTAAGAAACCCTAGGGTGGCTGCTGGTGGTGTGGAGAAGACAAGGAGACAGAGAGAGAGGAAGAGAGAAAATTAGGGAGAAATAGCTTTGTATTCAGTTTGGTTCAATCAGAAACACAATACAATGTATATATATAGGGTCAATGTGACCTAACCCAAAAACTCTCTTGACTAACCCAATGAGATTGTGCTCATCCAAACCCATGTACATTCATAACTTGACTCAATCCTACAACCTTGGACTTAATCCTAGCCTAAATATAAGTTAGCCCTTTGAGGCCCAAATTTTTTGAACCCCAAGACCTGAAAGGCTGACAGCCTTTCATCCTAGGGCCCAAAATAGCCCTAGACACCCCTTGAACTCCTCATGGGCTTCAGACCTTGGCCTTGCTCTTAGCCACTTGAGCCTTGGGAGCACCACACTAGGTCCTACATATTGTGCTTCAAGGTCCTTGGCATGGTGTAGGGTTTGTATCCTTGTGGCATTCATGCTAGCTCATTTAGTTATTTATCTATATACATGTAGTTTTTATTGCCGCTGATCCTAGGACGTTGATGTGGACCACCTCTGTGGACCTGTGAGACAATGGACAAACAGCCTAGATTGGCTCTGATCAGGCCTTTCATGCATAAGTTAGAAGATTTAAAGGGAACAAAGGAAGAAAGAATAGACAAGCAGGGTCTCCCTTAGCTATGGTATTTTTTGCATTACCTCTTTGGTAGACGGTCTCTGGCAAGGTTTTTAAAATTGATATCGGGATCCGAATCGGTTCCTGACCTATTCGGTATGGTACCGATTCTATATCATACCGACACTTGAGATGGTGAAGCATGCCGATTCCATACCGACATGCTTTTTTTATTATTTTTTAGTTCTTTTCAATCCAATCATTTTTTAATTTTGAATGATTTTAGATCTAGATTAATATTTATTTATGTTATATAATATTTTATTTCTATCATTCCAAAATAAAATAAAAAAATCTAAAACAATGCAATAAATGTGTTTAAAGTATAACTACAAAGTACAATGTACTAACCTCAACATCTCTGCTGATTTAGTTTCTTGTCGAGTGTCAATGACGTTCGTAGATATCTGGATCGTTCACATAATCAGAAAGAACATCAATCCATCTTTCTAATCAAGCGGTATTGTAGTCCTAAACTTTCATCTCATGAAGCATCTGCTCTGGATTGTAGGACATCTTAGATCTTTCACTCAGGCTCTGACTCTAAGAGGTATCCTTGAATTAATGGTACGACTGTAGAGGGATCCATCCAAATACATTGACAGCAAAATCTGATCTGTAAGATGCTCTGGATTGCATCAGGTAGTATCTACTGGAAGACGATGCCTTGGATGCACCATATCCATATAGATCATAATAGGATCTATAATGCGAGGATGAATTTGGTACATCTATAGATCCTACTCCACATGTGAGGTCATCTGCAACACATCGTATGCTGAACAATTTCTAAGAGTCCGTCGCCTATATGAAATCATATCCTCATGAGCTCTATCAAGTTATGCACCGTGGCCCTTATCCTGTGTGGCGTGCATATATTGGGACTCATCGATGAATCAAAGACCATCTTACGGCTGCATCTCAGAGAAGGTGGTCTTTTGTCATCCAATCCCTTCCTGGCCATTAGATCCATGACCATCAGAATTGTTATCACTCTCCTTGGTCTTTGAATCTAAGTGAGTTGACTCCACTCTCTTTATCGGAGCTGCAACTGTCTTTCTTTTCTATCTTTTCGCTGAGCAATTGCTTGGCCTCCCTCATGCCCCTCTGTGATTAACTTTGCTATACCTAGGAGGATGGATGTTTTCTTTTTGATTCATATGATCGATCTCGTCTCAAAACTTTTTGCTCAAATCTCTGGGAGGATGTCTCAGACATAGAGTCACATGATGAATGACTCTTTTAAGGGGTCATCACTGATCAACTAGAACCTTACGTAGAATATTTTTATCTACCTATTGCCCCGAACCCACCCTAATCTCTCTAGCTATCAAAATGGTTGGTTATGGTGGGATTCCAACTCATCAAGCTTCAGCTCTTACTATTGGTCTACAAGCCATCCGATCATCGGATCCTCATCATTAAGAGTATAATCATTTATCGTTCGATCTATGTACTTCATCTATACTTCTAGATGTATTTTAGTCTCAGCCTTAGATTGTAGTGAACATATACAAGATCGTTGAGTTGCCTATGTGTCAGACGATTTTTTTGCTTGCTGTGGATAAGAGCAAAAGTTGATTAATTACACTCACAGCCACTGGAGAAGACCATTTGAAAAGGAATACGGATAGTCATGCCTTCCAGATTATTTATGGACTGTTCAAAATGAATTCATCATTCAGTTGCAAAAATATTAAGCAAAATTTCGTATCAAATTACGTGAAATTAATAGGCATAATGTCAATAAAGTCTTGTCGTTATTGATATCTAATTTATTTAGATTTATCTTTTTTTGCTTGCAATAGCCGATGAGAGTCCAAAGCTGTTTATCTCCTCTCTAAATTATTGTCTGTAGAAAATATATTTGTTAAGTTAACAAATATGTTATTAATTGAAGACCGTATTCAGTTAAATGATTATACCTCAGTTAACCTAACATACCTCTTGCAGACACATAGCTGTGAGTTCTGGATCGGGCACTATCTTATATATCATATTATAGAGAGCACTCAGAAACTTATTATTCATATCCATCTTAGGTATGGTGTACTGGAATTTCAGATTCAGATGGTAAGCTATAGATAAATTCTACATATGATTAAGTAAACTTATACAAATACAAGAGTAGGAAAATTTTCAAAGATTTTTGATTTCGTGCTTACTTGCTAGATGTAAGTTCCTACCCATCTGATAGTCCCATTATCGCTCGATGATGCTAATATATTTTTGGGCATATTTTGGATCTATTTTATCGATCTATTCTTTATCTTCTCCATCATGTAATACAAGAAGCCCAACTGAGGGTATCTTTTACTGTCCACAGCACGAAGCACCTCATATAACAGCTTGATAGTCTTCACTATCTTATCGGCTTATTGTTAGAATGACCGACTTGTCACCAAGTTCTGGCTTATTGTCAGAATGACCGACTTGTCACTAAGTTCTCCATGTGACTTTCTTCAGTGCCAGCCCTCGCATATCTGTTCTCCTGCCACTCGGCACTAATAAATATA
The DNA here is from genome assembly GCA_000441515.1 of Elaeis oleifera. Classification (NCBI taxonomy): domain Eukaryota; kingdom Viridiplantae; phylum Streptophyta; class Magnoliopsida; order Arecales; family Arecaceae; genus Elaeis; species Elaeis oleifera. The sequence continues at coordinate 89,407 of KE506510.1, read as the reverse complement.
TGACGCAAGGCTACTTTCTTATTTAGAAGGCTATTAAGTGCTATGTAGTTTATAGCAAATCGTATGACACTTAGTCTCAAGATCGTTCTCCTAGTATATATCCGCGTCAGTGATAGGATCTATGTATAATTATAGATGAATCTAGTAATAGTCTAGACTGAGTCCATTGCTTGCTGCACCCGATGAAGCTTCCTAATATTTATCAACATGAGGTCTATATAATGTGCAGCATATGGAGTCTAGTAAATATGTAGTCGCTATGCCATCAGTAGTTTTCTGATGGTCCTATACTGCGGTCCATTATCTGTCATGATCTGCATGATATTCTGCTTTCCTACCACATCAATCATCTTCTCCATCAGTCCGAGGATGTACATGGCTTATCATAGATGTCCTTAGATCCTAAGGATCTATATCCGGACCGACAGCCTGTATGGCTGAAATGGCAAAGCAATAGTATATGTTGTTTGCTGTATTCGCTGGAATGTAGCTGAAATGAAATCATGATCCAATAGTTCGCCACATATCTTTTTGTTATCCATCAGTATACTATCAATCCTCTACTGCTTTGAATGCTTGCTGGAGAAAGCCTGTAGATTCAAGTCATGGATGGTGGCTGCTGTTGGAATTTCTCTGAAGGACTTCTTCTTACTGCCAAAAGTCCCTAGTATAGATGAAATACTGTCTCTATTGACGGTTTCCTTGATTGAGGTCCTAAATTCAGACTCTTCTCCAACGATCACAGAGCTGGATCCCGATTCATAGTATGATGGTCCAAATTGTTCTTTATACCTTTTCATCTCTTCCAGCTAGTATTGATCATCCAGATTCATCGGAATGGCAGCCTTAATTTGTGCCTCGTCATCTAGAGTGGAGGCCTCCTTTGACTATCTAGAGTGATAGGAAGGTAGCTCTGTGGCTCGACGGTCCACCTCCACCCTCTTCTGCTTTGCCCTCTCCGTCGCTGTTTGAAATTAGCGAAGTATTTCTTCATCAGCTGTTAGATCTCTTATAGGCATTTTCGGCACATGACTATATTGGGATAACCACTAACCAAGTGCTACTTCAACTAGTCATTTCTTTTTTGAATTCTATGTTGCACTATTTGTATCTCTAGTGGTGTCGAATCAAGAGCATCTCGTCATGATCCCAATCAATGTCACGTTTTGGATTCTTCTTACTGATGGATTCATTTCTGCAGGTTTAACAAAGCACACCAGCTTAATAATTATAAAATAAAAAAATTATCATCTCAAAATATTTAATTTTTAAACTTCAGAAAATATATCCGAATAATGTATTTCATAGTTTTAATTTTTCATAATTTTTATTTATATCTAATTTTTTATATTGAAAATAATTTTAAATCTCATAAATTCAGAAAATATGTTATGTGCTTCAAATAATACTTCTGAATGAGCTAAAATGTACTACTAATTTTATATATTTTTAAATTAATTATATATTTTTATTATTTAATTAATTAAAAAATATTTTTAATTTAAAATTTAAAATTTATTTGGGTTTAGATCTAAGTAGAAACATATCATAGATACTAGATATATTTTTCTAAGCCCATAATATACATTAAATACTATTATTTTTAATATTATTGAAAATTAGGCCTAGACCACTATGTGCATCATGCATCAAAATCTTCACAAATGGGCATCAATTTTATGCTGAAAGTAGCTTGAATCATCCTAAATAAATTTTAATTTTACAGTTATTTTTGACTTTTATTTTTATAATTTTTTCAGAAATATATTTTAATTTAAAAATATATAATTAATAAAATTAATGATTTTAGCATCATCATGTAGATCATCCAAAGATCTAAAATATATAATGAAATCATATCAAAATAAAAATTTTGGCATGATTTCTCCTTATTTTCTATTTATTGTCGATTTTTGACCAAAAAAATTGAAAGAGGGAAAGTTAGGTTACCTTGAATCTGATCGAAATATCTTGATTTTCCAACAAAATCACGGAGAATCTAGTGATTTGGGGCATTTCTTTTTTTTGTTCTATTTAAAAGTAAACAAACGAAGAGACAGTGAAGTAACACTTTGCCTCTTGAATATATAAATGGCTAAAAGCTACCCACCACACACCCCACCCCACCCACCCACCCACAGTGCCAATTCGATACGGGGTGTAGACCGTGAAGTAACACTTTGCCTCTTGAATATATAAATGGCTAAAAGCTACCCACCACACACCCACCCACCCTACAGTGCCAATTCGATATGGGGTGTACCGGGTGGTTCATCCTGATATGGAATTCCATGGTCTCTAATTTAATTTATAGGTGGGATCTCGCATCTTTAAGGAATCATATTTAAAAAACTTGTGGTGGTATGAACTGCTGATGAGGCATAACAACTATGAGGATGTGTTGTAACAATTTGGCACATGATGATTGCTGAGGTTATGTGTAGATTTGAAGTGGAGGGACCGAGTTGCTTCCTTTGCAGGAAGATCTTGCTCGACTCGAATCGATGGTTGAGGTGGCCAAGCTAGGCTAAGGGACATCAACCTTGGAGGTCGGCTACCTCAAGTCTGGTCGCAGTGGCAGAAAAGGCCCAACTAGAATGCTTTGGAGAGTTTTAGATGTGTTTGGGCTGCCACGTGATTCATGAGTTGGATGACTCTCATTGTGCTACATCACCTTGATCATTAAATGCTATAATGCTCGCCCCCCCCCACCAACACTTCTGAGCCCAAAGCATCTCTTTTATTCGGGTGAAGGAAGTAACCATCTATCAAACTCGTTGCCACTTTAATGAGGGCATTAACTCCAAAGTGGTGTTCTGTGATGGATGAGTCTTGATGCTTTGCCTTTAAAGTGTTATTTGACTGTTTGGAGCAATGTTGGTGGATTTTGTGTCTGCCAATCTTGATGGAAAAATGATTGAGCGGATTGATCCAAGCCTCCAGAATTTTTTAAAGGGTGGTGCCCCCTGCAAATCCACCTGCTTGAGAAGGCTCTAAGAATCCTCCACATTGTTATGAGAGGAACTTTTGTAGAACCTATTCACCAAGTTGCTCCAAATCCACCTTGGGTGGTGGTTTTGCTACTCTTCTCCTTTCTTTCCTCCTAGATAGTTGGCCTTTCTGTTGATTCTCTCCCATTTTACGACTCCCTTCGGAAAGCATCTACAAATCATATGGAAATGCTTCCTCTAGCCTTGTGGTTGGCTAAGGAGGTAGCCGAGGTGGAGACTAAAGTTGGATCTCTCAAGAGCAGGCTGGTAGTTGAGAAGGATCAAACCCAGGCGGCACTGCTCATAGTGGTTGCTGTGGAGGAAGAGCCGAGTTCGCTCGATTTCGGGTCACTTTGGCTCAGAAGGAAGCTTCTCAAGCGGTGGAGAGATTCATGGCATCGGAAGCTACTGAGCACGGCTCGCTCTCACTGTTGTCAAATCCTTCATGGAGGGTTTTGACGAGCGTTGAAGTTGAGTGTTGAGGCTGTTCTCGCGGGTTGACTTAAGCAGTTTTGATTTGGTCATTGACAGCAATGAGGTTGGGGAGTAGGATAGTGATAGTGAGGCCAATGAACCGTTGAGCTCCAAGCAATAGGCTTCTACAGACTCCCTCCTTGCACTTCTGGGCCTTGTAGAGCCGAAGCACAGCTAGTCCAGATGTCTTTCTTTATAATGTACTAGTTTTGCTCGATTCGACTTGTTGTGTAATTATATTATTAATGAAATAAAGAAAATTTTGTGTACCTCTGTGGTTTGGATGTTTTGCTTGAGGTCATCCTAAGGATGCCAAGGTGGGTCAGATTAGGCTAGAAACATGAATCTCTGTCCGAGATTAGCTAAGTACTTTGAGATGAAGCCGTAACACGATAGTGCCCTTGGGGACTGGTCGAGAGACCATAACGAGGTGAGAACATAATAAGATAAGCCAAAATTATAAGCTAGAATGCCTTCTAAGCACTAACATCATAATTCCATGGAGTGCTTCAAATCGGAAAGAATACCATCATCATAATTAAGAGATAATTAGAGCTTGCCTCGTCGGAGTAGAATATAATCCTTTGCGAGCTTCTGATGAGAAGTGTATGCTGGATCGAGGATGAGCATGAGGGCAACGGGCCTGCTAGAATCTTGGGGTTAATTGACCTTAAGAGTACATGAAGATGAGAATAAGGGCTAGCAAGCTTGCTCGAACCTTAGGGGCTAATGGACCTTGAGAATATATAGGGATGAGTAGAAGGGCCAGCGAGCTTGCTTGAATCTCGAGAACTAATGGGCTTTCAAAATACATAAGGATGAGTAAGGGCCAACAGGCCTGCTCGAACCTCGAGAGACCAATACGCTTTGAGAATACACAAGAACGAGTATAAAGGCCAACGGTCTTACTCTAACCTCAAGGACCAACGGGCCTTTTGTCAGCGAATACTTAGGGTGATCGAACCAAGTGTGCCTCCTAAATTGAGCTAGGATTTTTTAGATAGAAACTCCTCTAAGGTGTCTAACTTCTATGAATTTGTTTGACTGGTGCTGCTTTGGCCCTTTGGTGGGTGTGAAATTTGAAACACAATTCCACTATCTATTAGCAATAGAAAATACAAGGATTCGGAGGTAGAATTCTTGCTATTTTTATATCCTACCATAGCTAGGTAAGGAATTTTTGAGTTTGTTCGCTTGGCATGAATGCTCCTAGCTCGGTTGGGCTTTATCATTATTTTGCTTAGCTGAAGGGCTTAAGCTGCTCGTTGGAGGTCTTTAGAAGGTAGTGGCTATCATGCTGGCGAGGGGTTGATTACCACCCTACATTTCAGAAGTTTGCCTACCTTGGTCAGGGCTCCAATGATCGCTCACGTATCATCTAAGGTATTCTCATTGGACAAGGGCTTCAATGTCGTCTTTTAGTTGAAGGCATCCCTCTATGTCGTGCCCATGATCTTTGTGGAATTGGCAACATTTGCCTATATCCCTCTTCTTGGCATGGGTTCACAACTTTGAGGCCAACATAAGTAGTTTCCGTCTTGGATCTCCATCATAATTTGGGTTCTCGGTGCATTGAGAGGAGTATGCCTCTCAGACTTATGCGGTGGACTTCTAGGTGGTGCAACACTTTGCTCTTCTTGGCTGTGTTTTCTCTTCAGATCGTCGTTTTCACAGACTTTATGCTTATGTCCTCCTTTCCCTATTGCTTCCTTCCGCAGCAAGGGTTTCTTGGCATTGATGTATTTGTCCGCCCAAGTTGGGATTTTGGCTAAATCCTTCAGAGGCCTCCTTTAAGGCCTCATTCATCACCACAGTTGTTGCATTGGATGATCCAGTTCGCGCACCTCTAACATCTCGACGTTGAATTGATTGATGTTGTTTTGGAGGGACTCGTCTTCCCCTTGTTTGATATAGCTAAAAAGCCTGTCAAAGCTTTCTTCATCTTCTGCACTAATGAAGTGGTTGGCGAACTAGCGGTCGAATTGGTTGAAGGAATAGATCGAGCCCAATCGGAGGCCTAAGCACTAGAGTCGAGCTGCCTTCCTAAGCATGGTTTGGAATGCTCGACACATCGTAGCTTCCGAAGCTCCTTAGAGTAGCATGAGAGCTTTGAAGCTCTTGAGACGATCCATTAGATTTGTGGTGCCATCATAGAGCTCAAACTGTGGTACTTTGAACTCCTTTAGTGGGGGCTCCTCCATAATTCTTTGATGAAAGGTTGTTCATCACCTCAAGATCGTCTCCATCTTCGGCTTTTCACTTCTACAAAGCTTTGATTTGATTGCCCATCTCGATTTTGCTGTTGAGGTTTGCCTCCTACCCAAAGACTCCCTGATTGATGTGGAGAGATCATCGAAACCGGATCTAGCTTTGGGAGGGGAGTGGGAGCGGCCTTGTTGTTGACATCTTCCATGACCTTCAGAATGGAGGTAACTGCCTTGGGCTAGGTCATTGAGTGCTGAAGGAGAGGCGACCTGTTGTTGTAGATCTTGTACCATCGCCATAAGAGCTTGTACCTGCTCAACTAGCAGGCTAAGTTGCTTGACATTGGCAGTCTCTACACCTAGTTGAGGGGTGGAGACCTTGGGGAGCTATGTGGAGAGTCGTTGAACTCTAGCTAAATGGCTCTTTGGTGATTGTTTCTTCTGAACTTCATGGATTTTCTTCCTTCTTACCCATGGACAATGCCAATATGTTGTTGTCGATCCTAGGATGCTGATGCAGATTGCCTTCATAGACTTGTGAGACAATGGACAAAAGGTGAGAGCTCACCGGATTGGCATTGGCCGAGCCCTTTGATGCTTAAGTCGGAGAAGGGTTTAGAGGAGAACAATAGGAGGAAGAAAGAACAAAGAAGCAGGGTCTCCCTTGGCTATGGTGATATTTTGTCTTACCTCTTTGGTGGAGGGCTTCTGGGTTTATTTATAGCTGGGATCCTGTATCTCCAGCAAATCGTATCTCAACAAACTAGGGGTCATACCGTAACAAACTACTGACATGGTGTAACAACCTTAAAAACATGCTATAACAACTTAGCACATGATAGAATTGTTGTGGCCATGTATAGATTTGAGGTAGAAGATTGAGCTCTTCCTTCGCAAAATGATCCTACTTGGCTCGAATCAATGGCCGAGGTGACTGATTAAGCTGAGAGATATCGGCCTTAGAGGTCGGTTGCCTCAAGTTTGTTAGTGCCGGCAATGGAGGCTTGACCAGAATGCCTTGGAGAGTTTTTGGATGTGCCTGGGCCACCATATGAGTCATGAGTTGGATAAATCTCAGCTCGCCATATTATCTTGGTGATTAAATGCTATAACAATATTAAAGCAATAAGCACTGACATGTACAATTGGTTGTGCAAGACTATAGCATGCTTAACTCTTGTTTCTGTCCAGCAACCTTGAATCTGGTTTCCATTTAGGAAGTCCTGCAACTATGATAGTGCTATTTTTTGCACTTTTTTAATGAGGATCTGAAATTCTGCTTTCTAGTTTGGACACATAAAAAGTTGACATTCAATATCATATCAAAGGTTTCAATTCATGATAACTCATGAAAAAAAAGATCCATGCAAGATTAATAGTATATAAGCTTGGCTGGCACTGGAAATACATGAACAACACCTACAATGGAGTGTCAGTGTGTAGACATATATGAATTTTAAGCTTGGTTTATTGTTTGTGTGTAAAACATATTTGTGTGGTATCAGTTTGTATTAGAAAATATTTGAAACTGTTGGGCACATGTTGAATGCAGGATTTTAAAGATTAGTTCAAAGCAAGTTTTTAAATCTCAAACTAATGGTACATTATCAACCTTGTATAATGGGCAGTGCCAAATTGTGATTCTGCATCAGCCCCATATCAATTCAAGGGTGTCAGCTGGTTTGGCACACTGTGAATAGATATGGGGGGCATACCCTATCTCATAACATACTTGTGTGTAAATGGTACAGGGGCATACTATGGGTTTTGACACCATGGTGTATAACTTTCTTTATTTGTTTGCAGTATGTCTGCATACTAGTATCAAGCAATTAAAATTGGTCTATGACTAAAAACTTAACATATCATGTTGAATCATTTTACAAATTTGTCTCTCTCCATTGAGATGTGTGCCAATTGTGGGCAGGCATAATGTGCATGACATGCCAACACTTTCCCAGCATAAGCTGGATGCATGATACTTGATCCTTGATGGAGGATATGATATTGGATATGAGCAGTGGAAAGGGAGGAGGGTTGTTATGCAGTGTTGCTTTTCTCTCAGACCCAATCTTTTAATGTAATGAAGACTGCAGTTAGTTGTGCTAGAAGGAAAGATGAGGCAGAACAGAATTGGAAAAATGAATGACAGAAGGGAAGAGGAAGATGGTTAAGAGAATGAGGCTAATGGAAATTAAAGTAGTAGTAATTTTGTAATGGAGAGGGCAGAGATGTGAGCTAAGAAATTTTCCTTAAAAACCTTTTCTGCAGGTATTGTAGATGTCACCTTTGAACAATTTCGTATCATGTTTAATCTGTGGATTCCATGGGAACTCAAGTAAAAAAGCTTCTTGAAATGCCACATGTGGCAGAAAGAAACAAAAACCTTACATTTAGGATCCTGCTTTGTGTCAGGAAATTTTGCTTTCAATCGGTCAATATAGAATGAGAACTCTCTTTGTTTTTTTTTGTAAAGCTCGAGAGCTATAGAAAAGCTACATGCATTTTAGTATGGTCCTTTGTTGCAGAATCATAATGTAACTTTGTTGAAGCTCAATCTTGAGGTTAAAACTACAAGGGATAAACAAATTATCTTTCTTTCATCAGAATCCTTTGCAATGTATCAGATTCCCTGATTAACATCCAGGTGCCATTTGTGAAGAAGTCACAAGAAAATATTTTCTACACATAGTGCATGTGAATGTGTATGTTCAGGCACACTCATGCATGATTATATATGCATGTGCATGATTGCGTGCATGTAAACATGCATCTATATATCCATATGTATTATGCAGTTAGTTATACATGTATATGCATGCATATGGGAAAACAGAAGAGGTCAATGATCTGACATACCAAAATTTTAGGGATAACAGAATTGTTCTAGAAGGTAATTGTGGTGTTGTCAGATTCTCATGTTTGTAGGACTGGTGGAATCCCTCATCCTGCTCCTCAACTCTTCTAAGCATGAGAGGTATTTGATGCAAATAGGGAAATCAGGTATCCAAACAGGACTTCAATATGTAATTTGATGCTGATGTAATCCAAATTATAGCTCGGTTCCTGGGCTTATTGCTTTTCTTCCATCTGGTGTTTTCTCTTTTAAAGATTCATGGGTTGCCTATTCTTTTTTCCTAGTTTTATTGATAACTTTTTTTTAGTGTACTCTGTTGCCTTCCAAAGTAAATGTGCAAAATTCCACTTTAGGTATGCAAGTGCCCATTTGAAGCTAAGTTCACTTTGGGTCATATATGGATGGACAAATGGTTGTGGAATCTTAGCTCTAGTGTTGGGCTTGATATCACTTGAGCTTGATGTGGACTCCATATGACATAAGATGGTTGTTCTTTGGAGAGAATAAAGGACACTTGAGCCATCAATGTGAGAGAATTTCACTCGGCTCTACAAAAAGGTGTGACTGGTGAGACTTCTTGGTTGTAATGCTTATGGACAGAAAGTTGATGAAGACCTTTTGCTTTCCGGCTCGCATGGCTGTTATATGGCTTTATAGAGTCACCCTTTACTTATGGAACCTTGCCCCTTTGTTTATGTTTCTAATATATAAATCTATTCAAATTTAAGGTTTCTTTTTCTCAAATACAGTCATAAATCATATTATTTCATAATGATAATTGGATCATCAGTATCATTTATATTTTTTTATTTAGAGTATTCATTTATATTACTTTTGAATGAATTTGTATGCATTCTCATTGATGGTGCATTTGTACTTTCATTTATTATAGGTCATCCTGAGGTGGGGACTACAGCGAGGAACTAGTGTGCTCCCATGCAGCCTAAATCCTGAGAAGATCATGAAAATATAGATATTTTGATTGGTCACTCTCTGATGCGGAATGGAATAGGTTGAACAAGATTGAACCACAGGTATGCCTTTTGGAATTGGCCTGGGAACACATCTGAAAGTGGGTTTCTGTTAGGAAGTGGTCCTCTCCAGGCAGTGCACGAGATGGAAGATGATACTGAATGAGATTATTGAACCTTACTACTATCTCCTGAGATATGATAAACTAGAAGAAATTATCGTTTTAGAAGTGAGATTTTTACAAAAATTTCTGGACCATCAAAATTGATGGAATTCTCTCAAGCTTTTCTGTTAATTTCTGCTTTCACTTCATGTAGTAGCTTATAATATTTTCGCTTCAACTTTTCCTATAAAAACTGTCAAAAACAAAAACAAAACAAAAACAAAAACAACTTCTCTTATAAAAGCACTTAAACAGTCTGTTAACTGTAAAAGTATTATCTAAGCTTTTTCTTTGTCAGGCTGTTATCAGACTGCTTCTCCGAAGCTGGGTCGGTCATTTTGCAGCACATGCAAATTTATGGCACTTTTTGGTTGCTACAATACTAAATTACTCAATTGTTATGGAGATCAATGCAGTCCTTTTATGTGAATTTTGTAATGGTTACGGAGTCTCTGGATTCAACTTTTTACGTAATCAGATGAAAAACTTTGAAGGAATCTCTGGATTCTGTTTCATTTTCATTGACAGAACTAAAACTTTTATCTAATTTGCTTATATTGCGCCTCTGCTAGCATTTTCATGGTTAGTAAAGATATTTTTTACTGTTGTCACCTAGTGAGATGATCAAATCACTGTCATTATCAAGTGTTGCATATTTGTGATGATCATACCACCTCTTAGCTCCAAGCATGGAGGCCGTAGTAGGTGTCATTGCTGAATTCAAGCATTTCTTTGGGGCAACCTTTGTATGAGCTACATGACCAATTCCAATGGCCATTGAACTGTGTCGGTGTTTATCAGACCAACATTCATGTCCTCTTCTGTGATGCATGTAAAGCTACACGCTGATGTGGTGGTACGTGGCTCTGCTGTGCATGAGGGCCATCTACTGTTGCATGGCCAATCTGGCGGTGGCTCGTCGGTGAGTAAACTTGCATGGGCATACTTTTCCAGGGTTGTGAATGTCTTAGCAACCAGAGCTCCAGACATCAATCATCAATGCAGTGGGAAAGCGGGTGGCCTGCATGCACCCCAAGTACCAGGATCACCCTACTAATGCTTTGCAAATTGAAGCCATTTGTCCCTACATCGAGGTAGGTGACTAGGACAAGTCACTGATGAATTTGGCTGGTCTTCAATTTCTTAAATTGTTGCACAACTCAAGTACACGGGTACAATTTCTTCAATTTAAGCTAGTTTCCTGATTTTCAGAAGACATGTCTTAATGTTGAGGAACGGGAGTACATGGTTACAATTTCTTAAATTGTTGCAAAGTTGTGTAGCATGAACAGTGATGTCAGGAGGGATGATATCCTTGCCTATAAGCATCTCTGCTGGTCTGCAGTGCGAACCAAAGACCTTTGGTTGGGGAAATGCTTCAAAGGGATTAACAAAAGAGATAACATCGTTGAAGACTCCAAAACCTTAGATACAACCATGATGCTTGCTGTCATGTCATCTCTAACATGTACTTTAAAATGTTATATTTATCATTTTTCATAGAGTACCTTAATTGATATTATTTATATTAGGATAATTATAAAATATCTTCTCAATTTTATTCTAATTTCACTTACAATCTTTCGATTTTAAAAAATATCAAATTAATTTTTAAATTTTCAAGATATTCGAAAATCGTTCGATCATTCATCTTCGTTAATGAAATAATATCATGTGATCAGCATATAATATTATTATTTTATAAAATGATTAAATTATTTTTATTTTTATTTCCTTCATCTCTGATTGCTCTCTTTTCGACCTCTAGCATCGACGTCCCTCCTCTTTTTTTATTCTTCTCTTTCTCATCATCTATTTCTTCTCTTCATCGTTATCTTCTTTCAAGCCCACCCATGTGCCTTCTCCCTCAATGGTGGCTCCCTCTATTTCTATTATTTTTCACTGATGACCCCTCCTCCCTTCTTTTTTTCTCATTAACTTCTCCTCCTACTCCTCCAAGTCCGTCCATGAGCCCTTCACGATGGCTTCTTCTACCTCCAATCACCTCGCTGGCGACCCTCCTTCCCCTCATCTCTTTCTTCCTCCCACTTTCCTTCTTTAAGTCTACCCTTGAGTTGTTTCTCTCCATGATGGATCTTCTACCTCTGCTCTTTCCTCATCGGCGATCTCTTCCTTCTCATCCATTCTTTCTCTCATCCTCCCCTTTAAGCCCATCTATGATGTTTTTCCCTTTTCTCTTTACTTACTTCTCCTCCTTTCTTTCAAACTCACCAATGTCTTCTTTGTGGCGGCTCCCTCTATCTCCATCCTTCCTTGTCGGTAGCCTCTCTTTCTCCTTCCTTTCTTCTTACTCACTTCTCCTCCTCATCTTCTCTTCCTTTAAGTGCACCTATAAGCTTTCTCCCTCCATCTTCTTTCTTCCTCATTGATGACCCCATTTCCCTCCCATTTCTCCTAATCTCTTTCCTCATCTTCCAATCCCACTTATGAGGCATTTGATGCCGCCTCTCTCTTTATGCCAACCTTCGTGATCCCACTCTCTCCCACCACAGAGTTTCCCTTCACTTTTATCCTTTTCTCATCAGTTATTCTTATATGGTAAGAGCATTTTTATCCATTAAAATGGAAAATTAATATTATTTGTTGGTAAGTGAATAGTAGGATCATTTTGGAATATCTCGAAAACTTAAAAGATTAGTTTGATATTTTTTAAAGTCAAGAGTATATAAGTAAAATTAGAGTAAATTTGAGAGGATGTTCTTATAATTTATTTTTATATTGAGCATACCGATAAAATATGATTTTAAAATTACAAAAGTGAAGAGAAGTTGGACGGAAAAATTGGAAATGCAAATTTTATGGCTGCTGAGATCATTTCTCAAACGCAGCAATTTTAGAGAGGAATTGCATCAAAAAAAAAATACAGAAATTTTAGGGAGGAATTGAATAAATGTGAAAAACATATAAGTTTTATTACTATTTGAAATTGTACAATGCATCTAGGAACTTATTGGAAAAAAATTAAGAAGCAAGAGTAAATTATAGGAATTTAGAAGTTTGATGCACATATTAACTGGTCAAATGAATAACATTTTGTGCTTGAAATTTTCTAAGCCAAATTGTGGTTTGCTACATCGGAACGTTAAAGTACTTGCTTATTTAGAAACCGATAGGTTGTCATCCACAGTACATCTATAGTATCTAATAAAGAAATAGTGTATACAACATGTGGAATTCATAAAATGGACTTTCTTGTGTGGACAAAGCATATTTACCTATTAATATTTAATTATGAGAAAATAGTCAAACGGAGGCATGGAATGTATAATGTATCAGCTCAGAGTAATCAAAAGAACATCTTGATAACATCGGCAATTTGAGGTCCAATAATGCTTGACTATAATATAAGGCAGTTAGTAGACTGGTTGAGGACATGCTTGCTGACGAGTATAATTATGCTTCAACTTGGAGAGTAGTAAAATTATTCTGTTAAATTTAGATGTTATACCAATTAAATATCTTTTACCATTTTTTCGTAACACATGCTTATTACCCACATTTGATGACGTCAGATGTAAATGATCAAACAATATACTAATATTCTTGCCCATAAATAGTTGTTTCTATCTTTTAATAACTTGAGGATAATAGACATGATTCATTCAACTACTTGTTACGATACTTTCCTTTCCATTTTAGTTTCAATTTTTTATCTTTTCCATATCTCTTATTTTAGTATTTTAGTATCACACTCCTGACCCGAGATTACAAGTCAGAAGTCATAGCAACCGCTGTATATTCATGAAAAACTTCTTCACAAGCATATAAGGCATCAGATTATGATATCATAAATAACAGCAGAACAAATTTAATAATTAATATTCAATTTAATTTAAGTAACTAAATCAAATATCTTACAAATAAAATTTTATAATTTCTCATCATTATCAATAAATCTTGATTTAAATAAAAATATCAAATTCTGCTTTTAATTGGCTCTTCAATATAGAATCCCAAATCAAGCTAGTCCTCTGAATCTGTAAACATAGTGAAATATAGAATAATGAGCTAGACAGTTAATACACACTTTAGCTAAATAAATTCAGCAATAATAATATACTAAAAATAAATATATAAAGTACATCAATTCAAAATATCTTATACTAATCAAAATAAGATTCATACAAATTTATTTTATTCATAAATCGATTTTTTTAAAATTATATTCATCTCGATAGCCATGAACTGAATTAAAGTACCAACATATAACCCCCACTGGTGAGATTTGATACATAATCAGGCAACGAGTCAAAATTCATATCAAATCAATACACTTTCCTCAAAAATATATTTCACATTCTAAATCGAATAATTTATAAAGCCATATGACATTGAAATCAATATGTACGATTTATATCAAATTCATAAATTATTTAATATTTTTTTAAAAATATATTAAGTAATTCAAAATACATGCATCAGATTCATAAATCATGACTAATCCAATGTAGAAAATATTCTATCATTTGCTAATAAATCTAGAAGTACAGCATTATTTATCTCATATGTATTCCAATAAATCCACATAATTTCATAATTTTTTTCAAATTTTAATTCATAGATCACATCGTAATATCCTATTGCTAGACATCTTCTTGTCAAGATGATGATACTCCTATATAGAATTTAGTCCAATAATTAGAAAGAATAAGGATAATTAGAAAAGACACGATTCACAGATGGTTATATCTAACGATCTAGGTCGATCGATTATCTAACTTCATCTGATTAAAGATCATACTAAGATGTAGGTAGTTCGATAGAGATTAAAGATAAACAAATTAGTAGTATTCGATAAGAGCCATGGTGGAGACTGATACGATGCTCCATGATCAGAAGTCAGTTTGATCAAATAACTTTATTTATTAATATTAGATTATGATACAATTGGTTCTACAGAGATTAAATAGATCAAATCTGATAGTATCCATATCTGATCAAGATAGGTACCAGCATACTGTCCGATGATCGCGGATCAAAATTTTTCACTAAGCTTAATTAAAATCATTGAAAGAAACCCTTTACTGGATTGATCTTAGAGAGAAAACTTCATAGAAAGAAAATAATTCTAGAGAGAATAATAGACATGATTCATTCAACTACTTGGTATGATCTTTTCCTTTCCATTTTTAGTTTCAATTTTTTATCTTTTCCACATCTCTAATTTGCACGTTATCTTTTGAAGTTTTTCAATATCACACCTCCGACCCAAGATTGCGAGTCAAAGGTCATGGCAACTGCCATATACTTATGAAGAACTCTTCTCACAAGCATACAAGACATCTGATCATGATATCATAAATAATAGTAAAATAAATTTAATAATTAATACTTAATTTTAATTAAGTAACTAAATCAAATATCTTATCAAGTAAAATTTCATAATTTCTATCATCGTTAATAAATCTTGATTTAAAATAAAGATATCAAATTCTGTTTTTAATTCACTCTTCGATATAGAATCTCAAATTAAGCTAGTTCTTTGAATATGTTAAAATAATAAAATATAAAATAATGAGCTAGACAGCCCAGTAAGCAATGTACACTTTAGCTAGATAAATTTAGTAATAATAATATATCAAAAATAAATATGCATGATATATCAATTCAAAATATATTATACTAATTAAATAAGATCCATATAAATTTATTTTATTTATTAATTATTTTTTTTCTAAAATCATATTCATCTCGATAGTTATGAACTAAATTAAAGTACCAATGTATAACCCCACTGATGGAATTCGATATATAGACTTGCTGTGAGTTAAAATTCATATCAAATCAATACATTTTTCTCAAAAACATATTTCATATTCTAAATCAAATAATTCACAAAGCCATATGACATCGAAATTAATCAGTATGATTTATATCAAATTCAATACATTCAATCATAAATTATTTAATATTTAAAAAAATATATTAAGTAATTCAAAATATATGCATCAGATTCGTAAATCATGAATAATCCAATACAGAAAATATTTATAATTTATCGATGAATCTAGAAGTATAGTATTACTTATCTCACATGTACTCCAATAAATTCATATAATTCTTAATTTTTTTTAAATTATCAATTCATAGATCACATCATAGTATCCCATTGATAGATATTTCTTATCGAGATGATGATGCTTTTATACAGAATTTAGTCTAATAATCAAAAAGAATAAGGATAATTAGGAAAGATACGATTCACAGGTGGTTATATCTAATGGTCTGGGTCAGTCGGTCATCTAACTTTATCTAATCAAAGATTATACTAAGATATAGATAGTTCAACAGAGATCAAGGATAATCAAATCAATAGTATTCGATAAGAGCCATGGTGAGGCTGATACGGTGCTCCATGATCAAAGGTTATTTTGATCAAATAATTTATTTATCAAGATCAGATTAAGATACAATTGGCTCCATAGAGATCAAATAGATTAAATCTGATGGTATTCAAATTCGACTAAGATGGATGTCGGCACGCTGTCCAAGGCCGCGGATCAAAATCTTTCACTATGCTTGATCAAAATCATTGAAAGAAAGCCCCTCACTGGATTGATCTTAAAGAGAGAAAACCTCATAGAAAGAGAAACAATTCTAGAGAGAAAAAATATTATAGAGAGAGAAACTAGAGAGAAATTGAATCTTTCTAGAGAGAAAGTAAAATTTTCTAAAGAGAGAAATTGGGGATGCAAGCTTGAAGAAGGAAGAGAGGGAAGAGAGAGAAACTCTCTCTCTTCTTTTTTTTTCTTCATTTCTTTCTTTTTCTTTTTCTTTCTTCTTTCTCTTTTCTCTTTTAGTGGAATAGGGGACCTATCATTCCCCTTTATCTTAAAACAAGGGAGCTTCTCCCCATGATGGCGGTGGCCGGGGATGCAGGCCGGGCAACGCGGATGGGTGTTCAAAAAAAATAGAAGATCTAATCGAGTCCCTTTATCGATAAAATCTGATGGTTCGTCGGTCAGAATCAATGGGCTAACAACCAAGAAAGAAAGAGAGGAAGTTTGTTCATGGATAAAGGCCTACAGAAATAATATTTAATAAAATAAAGGATAAAAGTGACATTCACTGAGAACAATTACATTAGACTTGAATACAAGTTTAATAATCCCTAACGCTAGAACTGGAACCGGTCTTCCATCTCCAATATTAAGAAACTTTTATCTTCTTCAAATCTCCTACTAACCTACAGACCTTGCAACTAATTGCATATGTTAAAAGGGCTTCCAATATCTAATACCCAGTAGTATAATCATAAATAGAGAAATTATAAGGTGTTATCATATAATTATCTTATCCAAAAATAGCTTGCTTCTTTCTCAGCCTGTTTGGATCTAGGGAGACAATGTACTGAGGATAATTCCTCTTCTAGTGTCCCTGCTTCTTACAGTAAAAGAACTACATCTGACTCTGATTAGATTTGAATTTCTTGATCTGATTGGGCTTAGACGTCCTAGCACTTTGTACTTTCTTTTATTCTTCTTGTTCTTCTCTCTTTCTTAAAGGATCGATGCCCAGAAGAAGCCCTCCCACTATATTCACCGACTCTTTATGAAATTGATGATCCTTCTCAAAGTTTTACAGCAACCCCAGCAAACTGTTGTAGTTGACTGCAGGCTTTGTCATTCTATAATGAGTAAGAAAAGGAGGTAGGATTTTGGTAGAGAGTTCAAAATTACATCCTTCTCCAGCTACTCATGTAGGGAGAAGTCGAGCTTGCTTAGGCACTCAATCAACTTGATCATATGCAGTACATGATCGATGACTGAAGCTCCTTCTCTCATTCGAGTGTTGAAGATAGCACAACTCATCTTGTGCCTCTCAACATCATCGGACATGTCAAAAGACTCATTCAACATTTGAAGCATGTCCTGTGGCTGAGCATTCTCAAATATGTGACTAAACTCATTATTCATAGCTGCCAATATTATGCAACACATCGTGATTCAGTTGTTGAGCCACTTCTGGTAAGTATCTCGAATCGTAGTATGGGCATTCGAAGCTGGCTCCTCAAGTATCGGATCTGTCAGTATGTACAAGATCCGTTCGTGCTTCAAGATGATTTTTAGTTTCGATATCAACCATCAAAATTAAGTTTCATTAATTTATCACTATCTAATAGTGATCGGAGTGACAAAGTGATGGCCATAACTATAAAAAAAAATCAAAACCTAATTAGTATATGAATTGATTAAACCTAAAGATATGGATTTAGTCTAAAGGTTCTTCCACTATTTTATTCGAATTGGTAGCCTCTACCTCCAATTTGAAGAATTACACTAATTTCTTAGTGGATACTAGAATCCT
>KE506510.1:32887-48292 GCA_000441515.1 Elaeis oleifera | reverse complement strand
GCGTAGAGATCATCATTCTCCTATTTTCTTCTTCTTCTTTAAGAGTGTCTTGAGAGAAAAGAAGAGTTTTTAACCATCAGGATGTGATCTCTGCAAAGGAGCTAGCATCCCGGTTAGATCAAGAAGCTTCCGATTAGATCGAAGCCTCGTGTGGATATCTGTAGAGATTTTATTCTGTCTGGTAGTGAGATATATTATGATCCCTATCACAATATCATCAAAACTCCTTTCAAAGGGTTGGAACCATTTCAACTCTGCCCATTAAAGATCATCGATCATCGAGATGATACTCGTGGGTCTCACAATCCACCAGTGACACCTAACAGTATGTAGTGGTGATCTAGTAGAATAAAAGGTAATGAACCTCTAGATACAGTTAACGTATGATACAGTCCTTCTATCGTGAGTTCCGATCAGATGGTAGATCATAAATAAATCGTCAAACCTCATTATTAATCATATGATAGATTCAATCAGCTCGAGTCCATATGTGATTCTCATAGAACTCTTTTTATTAATCACACTGCTATGGTCATAGACTTAAGGACTCAGCTTCTTATATCTCATAGGACTACTTCTTTCTGTTAGGTCGATAGATTCCATGTAGATGTGTATCTTACTCCTACAGTAGACCAACTGTCATCAACATTCACTACAAAGACTCATTGAGTCAATGTTTATGTGTAGTCAAACTTCAGCAACCTCACTGCGAGTAGCTGTAGCACCGCAGGTTAAAGGACCAGTCATACTACTGTAGCATCGAGAAAGTCACTAACGAGTGAGCAGACATCTATGTGACTTCTCATGTTGGTCACGCTCAGTGCTAGTTATTCTGTAACAATCATCTGCACTCTCGCTCCAGTATCACTACACCACAGACTCGAGACTCATCTACCTGAAGGAAGTAATTCGTGTGCTGGTCTATCTAGATCAATCACTATCCCCATAATGATTCTATAATCAGAAGTAATTTAAAATTAATCATCAATGACATATGTCTCAAATTCTCAACTCTTTGAGAATATGTGTCATCATCTTGTTAATCCCTTGGATGATTCATGGACACATAAAATATGAATGGTATTATAAATGCCTATTAACTATAAAATCATGTTCTAGTAATATGATATGCATCAGCTAAGATTGGGTTCTAGGATATATATCCAATAAAAACATACATTTTAGATCTGAAATAAAAACACATATCGATCTCATCAATGCTGAAATCCTAGATCTAACTATTAGATCTAACATTGCGATCAAGATAAGATAGAAATTATTACCAAACCAATTTGATATTGATCTCCTCTAGTCCAATGGTTGGAGAATATGTTCCTCAGGTCACTCATAGCCATACGAAGTCATCTAGCCTCTATAGAAAAATTCATGCAAAGATTGGCGTAGATCAGGGGCTTGGAGGTGCTAGCCTGCAAGCAACTTCGACAGCTGATCTCTTCCTTCTTCTTCAAGCACATTGGTTATTCCAAAATAAGAGGATATCTAGAGGACGAAGAGAGGAGGAGGAGGAGAAAAGCTCTAAAAAATCCAAAAATAGCAAGGAAACCAATGATGGGATGTCCAATAGAGGAGCCCCTTTTTATAGACTAGGAATTAGGATTTTCATCCAAGGAAGGGCGCCATATTCTCCACGTCACAAACCTTTTTGGGCATCCAAAAATTTTTAGATTTGAGAGTTGTTGTGGGGAAGGAGATCTGGTATCTCACACACCCAAAAACTTTCCAGACAAAAATAAGAAAAAATCAATTTGGTGCCAACAACTTTCCTTTTTGAAAATTTTTTTCCTAGTTTACATCTTATCTCTAATTCGGATCGCATGCGAATTAGACAGGAGATAAGATTATGACTCATCAATTATTATCGCCTACCCTTATTGGGTCAACTACTTTGATAACAAAAAAGTCTTGCCAAATCCAATTTGGCATGGAGATGTGGGTATGAGTCCAAGTGTGGTGCAAGGAGATAAGGATAGAGTCCAAGTTGACAAGGACTCTTCATTTCTAATCTGATTCTAATCCAAATCAAATTTGGATTGAACCCACTGATAGAAATAAATCTAATCCAATTAGAAATTCAAATATCTCATCAAATTTTAATCGAATTAGGAATTAGCCAAGTCTAAACTTTGGTCGATTCAGGATCAAATTTCTCTTGTAATCAGGTTTGATCATATCAAACCCAATCTGAGTCGAATTGAATCTAATTCAATTAGACTTAATCTAAAGCTCTTTATTCAATCAAATTAAGTCAATTAGTAATCTAATTACTAATTAATTTTCCATAATAATAGAGTCCTAGTCCTAGTAGAACTCTCCCCGGAGTCTCAGTCCTAGTAGGCTCGTCACCAGAGTCAATCTAATTAGACTCTTCAGCCATCAGATCT
Organism: Elaeis oleifera; assembly: GCA_000441515.1. Classification (NCBI taxonomy): domain Eukaryota; kingdom Viridiplantae; phylum Streptophyta; class Magnoliopsida; order Arecales; family Arecaceae; genus Elaeis; species Elaeis oleifera. The sequence goes on along the minus strand of KE506510.1, from coordinate 45,890 downwards.
GATCAAATCTTCTAATGCGTGTGATCCTATAGGTTCAAACCTAAACCAATAGCATAGGAATAATTTTTATACCAATCGATGTAATCATCTAGCAATGGTGACCCGACGATCGGATAGGTCGAAGTATTGTAAAGCAACATTCTAGAACCTATAGGCATATGGTTACCGCATAATTCATCCCTTTGATCCTAATACTCAAGATGACCTAGGGTTTAACTGTCAACCCTAATTAAGTCGATCATATTATATTTTAATCTTTCAAATCCATCTCATGGATTATCCTGGTCAAGATTTTACCAAATTAAATACACTGATGCATATCTCCTACTAATTCAGAGGGGTCAATTCTATCTTGACTCACACAACGACTTGATAAGTACTTGACTACACCCAGTATCCTTCCGTCACTGAGTTAGAAATTCAAATGGTTCAGTACTAAAGTATAGTGAGTTGCTTATAAGTCATCGTGGTGGTTTCAGGTCTGAGGGATACTTATATCCATATCCTTCACGAGCTACTCTTGATAGTAGAGTGCTCGATAAATGGTCATGTTCGATGTGAATGTACACCTACATTCCACCTACACACCATAACAGTATCTCCACACTCCTTGGTTAAGAGGACAACCAACTCATATAGCATGCAATGACCTATACTCGATATTGCTATTATCCTATTAATAGCATATCATTTGGTCCAAACACTTTTAAGGACTTAAAGGAAAATCTTTCTTTGTTGATTAATTCTAGTCCTAAGACTTCATTACAATACAGAAGTTCAAAGATGAACAATTTGTAATAAAATATCAAATAATTTTATTAGTAAAATTTATATATAATTTACAAGATGAGCACAATCGTCAACAGGCTGATGATTGGCTTTGGGATACATTTTCCAACAAAGTGGAGGCTCTTGTGCGCTATCGAATGGTCGATAGTGGTTTTCTCATGGGATTGGATGGCTCCAGTTCATCTATTCCATATCAAGTGATGGGGGCCTGCTGGTGCTACATGATTCGATGGCCATCAATGCTCCCGATGATGATCCAACAGTTGAGCTCCATCCCAATCGGTAGAGAGGTGCCTGAAGAGGAATTTACACAATCCAATGATCATCGTTCGATCCAGCTAACAATCCAATGATCTGAATTTCACCTGACTTGATTTGGTCTGATTGTGAGACATTTTGAAGCCATTTGATCAAAATCAGATGGCTGAAAGTTTCTTTAGGGTTTTCATGTGGAAGTGACATAGTTTGGATGTAGATTTGACATTATTTTGAGCCTATTTTGAGCCCTATTTAAAGGGACTGTGGCAATAGGAGAAGGCATCCAACAAAGGTAGTGAGCAGGCTTCAAAGTTTTTTTATTTTAACTTTTTATTTAGAGTTTGAGAGAGGGATTTAAAGGGAGATCTAAGTGCTGTCTGAAGGAGGTCCTAATGCCAATGGTGAGAAGGACTGCAACCATGCTGGGCTAAAGTCTCATTTCTTTGGGTAGTAAGGGAAGTCTTCAGTCTGAAAGTTTGTACTCCTGATCATATTTTCATTTTTTCATTGAGTAATAAAATTATGCTTATTTATCTTCTACATGCTTTCTTATTATGTTTCAATGTTTATTTTCTTACAAATTATGACTAAAGAGACAGATTGTGATCGTGGAAAGATACGATCTGTACTCAAGTTAGGATAACTTATAAGGTTTATTAAATACACATTTATGTTCTTTGATTGCACCATCTAAGTAATCTATATCTATGGGATGGGCCATGATCATGATAGATATGGTTCATACTTGGTAGAATAGGTTATATTAGAATTGGATCAAGGGAACAAACATCACATAAGATTGCACATTGATAATGAAAAGGTTGTATGAATCAAATATTGACTTTAATACTAAAAGATGGAACTGAAATCTGAGATAAATTTTTCTTCTTGACAATTTGATAGTTTATTAAAGTTGTGTTTATTATTCTCCTGCTTTCCAGAATTCTATTGCTTTAAAAATTTTGAATTAATCAAACAACTCTTTTTTTCTTTTAATCAACTGTCTTAGGTTCTTAAGGATTCGATCCAACTCATTCTATTCTATGGAGTAGTAGTCGGTTAATTTTTATCTTTGATCGCTCTCGCGATAGGAGCGCATCACCAAACCTTGTAGATGCTCTGCCGAACTAGTAAATTCTTTACCCGTTGCTGTCATAGGGTAAAATTTCTCTTATCGTCAAACTTCTCGAGGTCAACCTTGAATCCATGTGATGCCATCACTGTAATCACTTCACTCAACAATAGCACCCAAACACCCTCTGTAATCACACACCAGCAATACACATTTGCTGCAGACTTATCTGACCTAAATCTACCTTTCAACCTTCTCTTTCACCCTTTCCTTGAGTAAAATCTCTCCACCTCAATCCAAAAAACCCCATAAAGAAGATAAAGAAGAGTTTTAGAGCTTGAAATGTGGTGTTACAGATCTTGAGTGCAGAACCCTAGGCACCTTTCTTCTTTCTACATGCAACCTCGCTTTGCTTTAATACCAAATGTAGGAGCAAACTCCTCACAGGATCGATGTGGGAACCTGGTAGTTAGCCAGCAACAGAAGCAAAGATGCCTAGAAGCAGAAGTGAAATGATGGATTCAAGGATCAAGAATGATACCCTAGCTTTGAGGAAGAAAAGGACGAAGAGAGTTCTTGGGAGAAAGCGCTTTATTGATTTGTCTTTAGCATTATACAATCCTTAACCTATTTTCGTATAAATATCTATACAAATGGATCAAGCCCAAAGCTCAACAAAAACTCTCAAATGGCTAACCTAATGTGATGCACTCCCTGAGCCCATGTACACCCATGTCTCACCATGCACACACCTTTTAAACTTAATCCTTGTCCAAATCTTTAGATTAGACCCTTAAGACCTCATCAACTAAGGCCTTAAGTTACCTAGGATCAAACCCAATCCTAGGCCAGAATAGATCTTCTGTACAGCTTTATTCGTAAATTGAGTCGACTCTAGGTGAAGCTGAGTCGACTCGTCTGGACCTGAGTTGACTCGAGATGCTGGCAAGTTGACTCATGCTGTGTGCCTGCTTTTGTCTCTCAAAATCTGTTCTCTATCTGCTGTTATCGAGTCACCTCACCTTGTATCCGAGTCGACTAGCTTGGACTCAAGTCGGCTCGCTTCATGTTCGAGTTGACTCGACCATAGATCTCCAAAATCATGCTCTCTATTAGCAGCCTGCTCTGAGATAGAGTTGACTCGGACATGAACCAAATCGACTCGCTTGGATCTTGTCCGAGTCGACTCGCTTGGATCAAGTCGACTCCAATTGAGCAGGAGTCGACTCCTCTGCAGCCTTGGTTGAATCTTGCTGATGGCTGGCACTCTTCATCTCTTCGCTACTTCCCATCTGATTTCAAGACTTGGGAGTACCACAGCTAAGCTCACAATACTGTGTCAACAATGGCACCATAGTACTAGCTAAGGAGCTCAGGTCTCATCAAAAGTTCAAGTACATTGAGTGATGATTTATATCCTACATGACTACCTCAAGAAGAAATACATCGAGATATGAAGAGTAGACTCTATGGATAACATGATAGATCCACTGATAAAATAATTGAGCCAGCAGAAGATTGAAATCCACCTTAAGAAGATGGGACTTAGATTAGTGGCCAATTATCTTTAGGACAAGTGGGAGATTGTTAGATATATGTCTTGGAAAGTCAATATGACAAGACACATTATAATAGTTCTAGGATATATATTTGTACTTAAATATTGAATTATCAATAAAGGGTAATTTTCTATCCATTCTTATTTAATGTGTCCAAAAATCATCCTAAAAATTAATAAATTCAAGATACATATTTTTAAGAGTCAGGACTTAGAGACATATATGATTAATTTCTAAATTACTCTCGATCGATGGATCATCATGGGGATGGTGAATGATCTGATTAGATCGCCGTATGGATCACTTCTTTAGGGGTACACGAGTCTCTAGTCCATAGTGTGGAGATACTGAGCAAAAGTGTGGGTGGTTGTTAGAGAACATCGGTACTGAGCATGAGCAAATGAGAGATCACATGGATGTCTACTCACTTATTAGTGATCTTCTCGATGCTGTAGTGATGTAAGTGGTTCTTTGACCTACGGTGCCTCAACTGTTCATAGTAGGATTACTGTAGTTTAACTGCACATAAATATGATCCCTTAGCTATTTGGATTCTTGTAGTATATGTTAGCTACAGTAGGTTCATTGTTTGAGTAGGGTGCATATTTAGATGAGATCTATCGATCTTAGTAGATAAAGAATAGTCCTATGGGGTTTAAAAATTGAATCCTTAAGTCTGTGGCCATAGCAAGGTGATAGATAGAAGAAGTTTTCATTGGTATCATGATTTAGACTTGAGCTAATCGAATCTTTCATATAACGGATGTTAGAGTTTGATGAGTTTTCATAATCTACATCTTGTCGGAACTTACGATAGAAGAACTGAATCATACGGTAACTACACCTAAGGGTTCTAATTATTCTGTTCTGCTGGGTTGCTACCACATGCTACTAGGCATCATTAGTGGATTGTGAGAACTCACATGGATCATTCTGGATCGATGATCCTTAATGGATGAGAGCTAAAAATATTCTAACCCATCGAAAGGTACTTCGATGATACTATAATAGAGATCATGGTATGTCTCACTACTAGATAGAATAAAACCTATGAGATCACACACAAAAGATATTTAATCAAATCAAATAATTGGATCATATTAAATTATTAATATGATAAATAATTTGGATCAATTTTTAATAGTTACAAGCATAGGATTAGCTAACAGTTAGCAAGGAGGACATAATTACAATTGTTGCAATCTAATTTGATGAGATAAAGTTGAAAAATAAGTCATAAATAATTAAATCAGATTTAATTAATTTGAGTTTGACTTAATTTAGTCTAATTAGATATCTGAATTTCAGATTTGAGTCTTAATTGGATTAGAACTAAGTCTGAAATGAATTGGATTTGAATCGGATTCAAATCGAACTTAGATTGAGCCCAAATTAAGCTTGATTGGATAAAGATGCAAGAGTTCCAATCTTATTGGGACTCTCTATCCTCTCCCATGGTAGAAAGGAGGGTGCACATGGGGATGCGCATCCCTTCCTTTGGCATGCGACAAAAGAGAAGAGAGGGTGCCAAAGGTTGGCACCCCTCTTCCCTGGGTTTCTCTTTCTCCTTATCTGACTGGGTTGGATTGGTTCGAGTTTAACTCAAGCTCTTATCAGATAAGAGTTTGAAATTAACCAAACTCTATCCCATCCCTTGGTCACCATCTATAAAAGGATGGGTGTTTGGGCATGATGATGATAACATCAAGCAAGTAAGCTAGGGTTTCCACCTTGTGCTACCCCCTTCTCCTTCCACCATCCACACGCCCAAAGCCCCTTTGGTCGGCCACATATAGAGAAATATCAAAGAGGGAGAGATCATAAAAAGAAGAGAAAAGGGTGGAGAAGGAGCTCTCCCGATCCCTCTTGGCATTCCTCCAGTGCTGCACGACAGCAGGGTGCAAAGATTTTGCAGATCTTCTATGATGGTCGAAAAAGGAGATCCGATACAAACCAATGAAGCAAATATCTGAAATAGAGCTAGCATCTCAGTGGTCTCCGATGCTTCCGACTGAACGTATGTGCGGCTTTCAACAGAACCTGCAGACATCCGCAAATTCGATTTGAAGAAGGATTTTTGCGATTCAAGTAAGTGATCTAATCACCAAATTATTTTTTTTATGAAATTAGATGCATGCTCTCTTGCTTGTCATCATATGAACTAGATCTATAGGTGTTAGATTAGATCTATGCATGCGTAGATTAAAAGTAGTTTTAATCTAACTTGCACTGCATGTTCAAAATAGTTTTGAAAATTCTACATGCATAACACCTCGAAACCCAATAGGGCATATTTTTGGACCTAGACCAACATTTGCTTATAAGTGTCCCGATAATTTTTGTTGAGAGAAAAGATCAATCAATTGCTGCGGAGTCCTTGCTTCAAAGCAGCCATTACAATGGACTCATTGAAGTTTTTACTTCAGTGTAGCGGCATTAAAGCGCACCACATATTCTCAGAGAGATTCGCCCTCCTGTTGTTTGACAGTAAAAAGACTGTTAGTATTTTTCATATGGACCCCTTTATTATCAAAATAAGTAATGAATAGCTTTGCCAACGATTCGAAGGAGGAAATGGATCATGGCTGGAGCTTGAAGAATTAGATTCTTGTAAATTTTTTGAGGATAATTAGGAAGGCAACATAGAGTAGGACATCAGACACCCCTTGTAATCTCATAATAGATCTGAAACCTTCAAGATGGTTCAGAGAATCAGTGAAACTATCAAACGATCCCTGCACTGGCATCTTGAATCGGGAGGGAACCGATTCGCTTAAAATTTTTGAGAGAAAAGAGACTGTAGATTGAAATCTTTCCACTTTGGGGATGGCCTCCAAGCTATATTTTCATCAACCTTTTCTCAAGATTTGGAATCTTCTGTCTAAGACCTCTTCCCAGTATGGTTTCTTGCTATTTAAAGTAGATTCTACCTCCCAAGACTGATCAACATGATTAAGAAAGTGATCACGATGAGGATCTTGATAAATTGGTTGCTGGATGTGATAAGACTGAGCTTCTTGAGAAGCCGCTTCTTGCTGTTATTTTATAGTACATTGGAGTTGTTGTACCACAACAATGAAAGCCTGGACTTGCTGAACTAGAAGGCTAAATTATTGTAGATCAATAGCACTAGAGGTTGAATCTTTTCTGGTGCATTTTTGAAGAAGATGGTGCAGAAAGGATGATTTTGTGCCTTTTTGTTCACCATTTCCACCAAACTTTTGGAGACAAGCACCCTTCCTCTAGCACCAATCTAATGTCGCAAGGCTCTAGAGGATAGATGGCAAGATCAATCCTGGACCAAGCTGGAATGCTTTTAAGAAAATTTGATGAAGTCCATAGAAAATCCTACAAAAGAAGTCCTAGATCCGGTGGGGTGCCCTTCAGATTAGGACCCTTCAATGATTAAATCAGCTGGGGCCTTGAGAATCAGCAATGAAAATAAAAAACTTGAAGGCAAGAGAGAGGGTCTTAAGAGAGTAGAGTGAGGACTCTTGTTTCCTTCAGTAGAGGAGTTTAAAGGAATTCAGCAGAGTCTTAGTTCTCTGAGTTCTCACTTACCTTGTGGAGGGTGCCCTGCCCCTCTTTATATAGAGGAGGCTTTCATAGGCTGTTAGGTCGTTAGGAGAGTTTGTTTGGCTATTAGTTTGTTATAACAGAATGGCTAACTATGTGAAAATTGTGGATTGTTTATCCGCATAGAGATTAGTTGTAATATAGCTAGAAGATAGTTGCTATTGAGTTGGCCGACAGCTGTAAGGCAATCGTCTGCATGCTTTAGAATCATATCGGTCACGTCGGTCTTGGTATGATGTACCATATAGTAGATCAGTAAATAACTGAGATGATCATATTCTATTAAAAACTAGTTCTGGTCAATTCAGATAGGTACAAAAGTGAGCTGAGGGTTGAACCAGATTGGTATTTAGTCAATCTAAGTTACTTTAATCAATAACTTTCAAATGATTATGATGTTGCCATGTGGCTTGATGATAAGGTCAGTTTTTATGTACCAACAAGGGTGGTTATAATCATCAGGCATATCTATTGGACTCTGGAAGGAGATCTGACACTCATAGATTTCTATTAGTTCCTCACCGCATTCATATTTTTGTTGGAATTTATCAAACTTCTTGGGGATGTTGACAACTTGGTGTCATAGCCTATTAAGCCAACCTAACTAAATGATATATTTTGTCCAACATCTAAGTGAAATTTGGAAGGTATGTTAATCTGTTACTATGTATCATGCTACCGTTGCTGGTTATTTTATCTGTTTTTAGATTATCCTCACTAGATCGACTATATCTAATAGCAACATCCCATTTGTTGCCATGAATTTATATCTGTGTGCGAACACAAATTCTTTAAGATGAAACTTATCTTTCAAATTGATTTCTTCTATCTTCTAGCAATGGATTTGAAAAAGTTTTGTTAAAGATGAATTTGTTTTTGTTAAAGATGGAGGTTTCTTCTTTCATAAAAAAAAGATGAAGGTTTCTTAATCAAATTTCAGTTATACCAAGGATAAGGATAGGAGGAAATTTGGCCAAATTAAGCAGAAATAGATCCCAGACCTATGGCACCAAGCTTTAAGTACTTTATCAACTACGCTAATTGGCAATTTTAGCAGTGTTAATGATTACTGAACATCATGGTGCTGCTCGATCTGACAACTGACTGAATGTAATATTCCAACCCAATCAACATGGCTGTACAAATCTTAGAGTGATAGAAATTAAATAAAAAGAGAAATCGAAAGAAAACTCCCGCTGGAAGTCTTCTTTTCCCAAACGACTCCTAATCAGAGTCAAAAATCCGCCACCAGGGAGGAGTTCAACTCCTTCCCTCCAGCCCTATTAAAGGGAAGAGAGCTTCCCTCTCTTTCCCATCAAAAACCAAGGCTCAAGCTGGCAAAATCACCAGACTATTTTTCCAATAGCCTCTATCGTGTTCACCAGAAATCATAGCCGAATGTCGCCAAAAAAGCCAGCTAACGACCAGCAATAGTTGATACAATAAAATTTATATATTGTCACATCCTATTAGCGTAATGTACATATCTGACAAACATCCTAAAATTGATGATATCTTCGATATCTACTTTTGGCACTGTAGGTTAGGTCATGTGAACAAGAATAGAATAAACAGGTTGACTCAAAAAAAAATTCTCGAAGTCAGTGATTATGAATCACTTTCAATCTGTGAGTCCTATCTTTTTAAAAAAATGATCAAGTCATCTTTTATTGGAAGAGGTGAATGAGCCAGTGAAATTCTAGATTTAATACATACTGATGTATGTGGACCCATGAACATAAGTGCCAGAGATGAATATTTTTACTTCATTACATTTATAGATGATTTATTGGGGTATGGGTATGTCTATTTAATGACACATAAGTCTGAATCGTTTAAAATGTTTAAATGATTTCGTATTGAGGTAGAGAAATAAATTGGAAAGAGTATTAAAATTCTTCAGTCTGATCGAGGAGGAGAATATCTCTTTAGTGAATTTCTGACATACTTAGAAGAGAATGGAATTCTCTCACAGTGGACCCCTCCTCGAACACCACAGCATAATGGTGTGTCAAAAAGAAGGAATCGAATCCTGTTAGAATGGTTCGTGCATGATGAGCTTTGCCAGTTTGTCGATCTCCTTTTGGGGATATGCACTTGAGTCGGCTTGTTATATACTTAATAAAATTTCGACCAAGTCCATAAGTAAAATGCCACTTGAGATATGGACAGGGCATAAGCCAGTAGTCTCTCACCTTAAGATTTGAGAGTGTCCGACTTATGTCAAATGTTTAAAATCTGACAAGCTTGAACCTAGATCTAACAAATATAATTTATAAGATACCAAATAAGACTAAGAGATATTACTTCTATCTTGCTAATGAACAAAAGGTGTTCATCACCAATAGGATAGTCTTTTGGAAAGAAGTTCCTTGGAGAAGGAACTAATGCCTCTAAAGTTGAACTTGATAAAGTTCGATCGATAGAAGAACCAACATAATCTAGCAAACTTATAGAATCAGATTTGAGGAGATCCGGTACAGTACCGCACTAGCCGGACATATACTATGGTTTCTTGATTCAAAACGGTGATCCTGTTGAACTCGATGAGAACAATGAGAATCCGATCACCTACATACATGCAATGCAGAGGTCTAACATTGATAAGTGGCTAGAAGTCATGAATTTTGAAATGGAGTCTATGAAGATCAACAATGTACAGACATTAATTAATCCACCTGAAGGAGTAAAACTCATAGGGTATAAGTAGATCTTCAAAAAGAAGAGGGGCGTAGATAGGAAGGTGGAGACCTATAAAGCTCGTCTGATTGTCAAAGATTATTGTTGATATTATGATATTGATTATGATGAGATATTTTTCTAGTGGCAATGCTCAAGTTCATTCGGATCATACTTGCGATAGTAGCACACTTGGACTATGAAATCTGTCAAATAGATGTGAAAGTAGTCTTCTTAAATGGAGAGCTAAAAGAAGAGGTGTATATGATACAACTTGAAGATTTCATATCCATAGATGAGTCTAAGGTGTGCAAGCTTCAAAGGTCCATTTATGGACTAAAGCAGGTATCTCGGAGTTGGAACATATTTTTTGATAAAGTGATCAAAACGTATGACTTCATTAAGAACGGAGAAGAATTTTGTATATATAAGTGAGTTAATAATTCTATAATAGTATTTCTTATTTATATATAGATGATATTCTCTTAATTGAAAATGACATCCCTACATTATAAGAAATAAATGTTTGGCTGTCGTCATAGTTCTTTATGAAGAATTTGAGAGAAGCATTTTACATCCTTGGGATGAAGATCTATAAAGATAGATCTAAGAAGTTGCTTGGATTATCTTAGTCTACATACATTGATACTGTGCTGAAGTGGTTCAGCATGGAGAATTCTAAGAAAGGCTATCTTTCGATGGACCATAAAATTTTTTTTCGAAAAAAAATTAATCCGACAACTCCTCAAGAGAGAGCGTATGAGTAGAATTCCATATGCTTCGACAGTGGAATCCATTATGCATGCTATGATATATACGAGACTGGATATGGCATACTCATTAGAGATAGTAAGTAGATATCAGTCTGATTCAAGTGAGAACCACTGGAAGATCGTAAAGACCATCCTTAAATATTTGAGAAATACTTAGGACCAGTGGCTTGTCTATAGAGAATCTGACTTAAAATTTATGGGGTTTACAGACTCCAGTTTTCAGTCATATCATGATGATAGCAAAAGTGTGTCAAGATATATATATACTATTGGGTTTCGATGACGTAGCAGAATATAGATTTCAAAATTTTTTAACATGCATACAATAATGAAAATAAGGTTTAACATTTAAACACAACCACCAGAACTCAAAAACCTAAAGAACCCCTTGATGATAATAATTAATCACAAAATTAAGCATATGAGGAGAAGATCAGAAGTCATATACCACCATGAAGACCATGAACTGGTGATTTTGAGATCTCCATGAGACTTCAAAGCAGAAGCCCTCCAACGGTGATCCATATAGGATTGATCAGGGCCCTTCCCAACTCGTCATGGTGCTGCAGCCTTCTTCCTAAGTATGCTGTCGATAGTCCTTCGCAAGAACTTAATACACCATTACTTGTATGCCTTCATGACCTCCACTAGGACCACTTTAGGAATCCTTTCCCAAAGTATCAAACCACACTCTAATCAGATTTTATGTTTAACACATGAACAATCTGATTTTAAGATAAGTATCTCATACTTCCTTTTCTTCCTCTCTTCCTTTCTATTTTTCTCTGTCTTTTCCTATCTATTTTCACTTCAAATTTTTTCTATCACTTCCTCATCTAATCCCACATCCAAAATAAATTTTGGATTATTTTATGCCATATGGGGAACCCCTTATATAAGGGATGAAGGGGCGCCACACAAGATATCAAGGGGTGCCAACTCTTGGCATCCCAACTCCCTTACACATTCCAATTAATTTAACATGGAAACCAAGAAGTCAAGGCATGGAATAAAAGAGTTCACCTACAGGAGGACTCCTCATCTATTAGAAAAATTTGAACACCATAAAATGGTGCATGGAATTAAGGGAGAAATAAATTGGCGCAAACACATCCCATGTGTCGTTCCTTTGTTCCATAAAGAATAAAATCTTTTATATAGAAACTTTAGGTGTGGAAGAGCCTTCAAGCAGAAGGACTCCTCCACTTCTGTGCCAACAATATCCAGAACCATCGCATGGCACGTGGAGGGAAGAAAAATGTGTGGAATAAAAGAGGAATTAAGAGTCCCATGAGAAATGGACTCTACAATTCTCAACACCATAAATGGGGCGTCCACATTCAAATGGCATGGAGTTCCTTCCTAGTGAAGGACTCCCTCTCCTCTTTCACATCCCACATCCCAAGGTTCCATCTGATGGTGCACAAAAATAAAGAGATGCATGGAAGATGTAATAATTTTAAGAGGAGTAAGAAAGAAGGACTCTCCTTCTTAATTCCAAAAATAAATGTGATGCCACCCATATTTATGCATGTGGTTTGATGTGGAGGAGGTATATTCCAAGTAGAACACTTTCACAAAATTAGATAAAACCAACTAATAAATTAGATGGTTCAAATCTAATCACATTAGGTCAAGACAATAAGACTAGGTTAGCACAAACACCTTTGCACTGAATCCAATTAGAAACTTGGGTTAATTCATGTGCTAGTAATTTAATTAATCTATTAAATTTATAATAAATTTAAATATATTAGATCAAGACTAAATCTCTATTATGTGTGACCCATTGGGTTCCAAATCTAGCCAGCAATGGACCCAAACTCTCGACAAACCCTAATCCGATTGGATTAGATCAGCTCAGGAGTCCCAATCAATTAGGACTCTTCCTAATTAATTTTAAATTAAACTCTTTAATTCTATTGAGTTTATAAGTCAAGATTGATATCTAGCAACGTATCATGATTACTTGAAATATTAAAATTTGGTGAAATACTAAAATTATCCTTCCATGATGAGTTACCGTGCAATTCAATCCTTCGATCACACAACATCCCAGAAAGGCTATGGATATGACAAAATATCAAATCCAAATACCTAACCATATGTATCTCGATCAGATGATGATGACTCGATTGATGAACCAGTAGAAATCATTTCTACTATTCATCCCTGCTCTGGCCAGAGACTTTCAGAGTCACCATCCTATGAGATCATAGAGGATGTTCTCTCTTTTTACAAGAAGTGATCGATTCTTTGTTGGCCACTCATAAATTTATGCACACTTTACCATCCTC
>KE506509.1:66897-77946 GCA_000441515.1 Elaeis oleifera | reverse complement strand
AATTAGTACAATGATTATAGTTTTATCTTGAGTATAAATTAATATATTTTTCTTGGATACAGGAGAGAACTTCATCTCTTGTTGCTGAGCATGTTAGCAAGTCCTCAGATCTATGGAAGCCAATCATGTTGGGCCTAGGTGATGATAGAGCTACTGGGATTGGGTCGTTATGGTCGAGTGAGGAATTATGGAGTTAGAGTCACCCTTACTCAGTTATCTGACGTATGTTGATATATTCAGGATGCCAGAGAGAGCTCTAATAATGTGAATATTCATATACTCGAGGCTCAAATGGAGGCATGGATTGAGGAACAGGTGCAGGCATGGATTGAGGAGCAATTGCAGGCATGGGTGGAGGTACAGGCACAGGTGGAGGCATAGGTAAAGATGATTAGATAAAGCTATAACACTGTGATATCCACCATGAGGACTCAGATTGATCAATTGACATCCGTATTACGGATGTTGATCGACTCTTCTAAGATACAAATTTACTATATTTATATTTTTCATATACCTAATCATTTAATTTACATTATGATTTCTCAACTACTAAACTTTTTTTTTGTTGGGCTTTCGATAGTTCCAACAGTCATAGAATCAATGACGATCATGCTCCTATGGATCACTAATAGCCTAATATTTCTATTTTTTTTTTGGTTGCATTTCTTATCTTTGATTATGGATTGTAAATTATGGATAATGTATTCATGACATTTTTATGTTATATGGAGTGTTTGTTATGACTTTATATTGGTGTTAAATTTTTTTATAAATTTTGGATAGGTTTAAATATTGATTATGATGTTATATAATATGTTTATTGTTGCTATGTTAGTGTTTGCATTTTTTATAAATTTTGAATAGGTTTAGATATTTTGTATAGATTAGTGTATTATTTAAGATTTTTTTTCTAAATAGAATATTGCTGACGTTTTATAGCATCTATAATGGAACAATTGCCGATGCTAATGGTGTCAGCAAATGCATCGAAAACTTTAGAATGTACCGATGCTTTTACAAAAAGCATCGAAAGTTGCAGCACTTAGTGATGCTTCTGTACGTCACAAATTTATAAAACTTTTTAATGCATTTTAGAAGCGTCGGTAGTTTGGTTTACTTAGCAATGCTTTTGTGCATTGAAAATTCTCAAACTTACCAACGCTTTGCCGTTGCATCGGCAAATTTTTTTCCACTCTTCATTTATTAATGCTTTGATGAGCATTGAAAATACATGTTGCGATGCTTATAAGCATCAAGAATTGAGAATATATGCATCGGCAAAGATCCAGTATATTGTAGTGACTCTCCTTTGATTGGGGGGTTGTGGTAAAAGTAAAGAGGAGGATACCTCTTGTCCATACACAGAATCCTACTTGACTAAGGGGTAGGGGATGGGGCTATGATAAAATAAAAAGAGGGCACCTCCTATCCGTACACAGACTCTCCCTTGACTGGGGGTTATATTATGGTGTAGGAGGGAGGGCATCATTAGTCCCATATTGATTGTGAGTCAATGGAGACTCTAACATATATAGGAAAGGACCATCTTTTCTATATGAGGCTTCCTTTTGAAGGACAAAATCGTGAGCCTATGGGTCAGAGTAGATAATACCTTACCTATTAAGCCATGAGCCCTTGGCCATAATAGTGGTGTGCCAAGTAGGGATCGAATGTTGATGCTAATCCTAGGATCAGTCGAGTAGAGACTGAACACAACAGCCAATTGGTGCTTCTCATTCTTGGACAAGTCGAGCGAAGGCCAAGCATAATGGTCATATCAGCACTCCTCATCCTTGAATGAGTTGAGTGGAGGTTGAGCATCAAGGTCAATTGATGCTCCTTGTCCTTCGACAAGTCGAGTGGAGGCCAAGCATAATGGCTAATTTGTGCTCCTTATTTTTGGATGAGTTGCACGAAGGCCGAGCATCAAGGCCAACTGGCACTTATTCTCGGATAAGTTGAGCGGAGGTCAAGCATAATGGTCAACTGAGACTCCTCATCCTCGGATGAGTCAAGCAAAGGTCGAGCATCAAGGCCAACTGGCACTCCTCATCCTCTGCTCGACTAGTGCTCCTCATCCTTAGACAAGTTGAGTGGAGGTCGAGCATTAAGACCAACTGATGCTCCTCATCCTCGGATGAGTTGAGTGGAGGCCAAGCACAATGGTCAGTTGGTGCTCCTCATCCTTGGACAAGTCGAGTAGAGGCTGATTATCAAGGCCAGTTAATGCTCCTCATCCTCGGATGAGTCGAGTAGAGGTTAAGCACAATGGCCAATTGATGCTTTTATCCTCGGACAAGTCAAACGGAGGTTAAGCATAATGGCTAATTGATGCTCCTCATCCTCAGACGAGTCGAGCAGAGGCCAAGCACAATGGCCAATTGGTGCTCCTGATCCTTTGATGAGTCGAGTAGAGACCAAGTACAATAGCCATATTGGCACTCTTTGTCCTTGGATGAGTCCAGCAGAGGTCAAGTATCAAGACCAAACTAGTTTTTCTCATCCTCAGATGGGCGCTCCTCATCCTTGATGAGTTAGGCAAAGGTCGAGGATGATGTGGGTTGACCCACTAAGATCCCACTCCCACAACTTGAAAATTTCATGGGTGACAATGAAAAACAAGCAAAAAAGGTGAAGTTGAAGAAATAAAGTTCGTATTAAAGAAGAAAAATTTACAATAGATAGGTCAGACTGATTACAAATCAGTTCCTTTGAAGCCGAAGAATACAAAAGTGACCTAACTACAAAGTCTTCTCTACCATTGCTGAGCTTGAGTACAAAACAAAAGGAAAGAAAAAAATAAGACCTAGGCATTGGTGGGGGCAATAGGCTTTCGGTTGAGATATCGAACTCAGCCAACACAATCATGGGCAGAGGCTGGGGGGTATCTCTAGCATCCTCAGCCGAGATTTGGACCTTGGCCTTGTAGTTTATGAAGCCCTCCAAATAAGAATCAGCGGTGAATTCTAGTTTGGCCACCATGAAGTATCAAAACCTCAGGGCTGCTTGGTTGAAATAAAAAATAATGCTCCTTCCATTTATAAATACAAGAAGGAGCATCTTGAACGAGGCACCACCCCACCTAAGGAGAAGCATACCACCATCTGACCTCTTTTAGAAATTTTTGAATGAGAAACACATTTGCAAGAGGTGGATGGTTGGCTCAGCATCGAGGAGGAAATAATGAGAAAGGAAGGCCGCTATAAGGCATCATGAGTCTAGTGCCACACTACAGGGAGCTATTGGAAGATCTACAATAAAAGAATGAAAAGATAACCTAAGGTCGACTTTCAAGGACTCTTCATAGCATCCAACCTGACCTGGAGAAGGCCTAGCTATCCAATCATCGAGACCGGTGAGCTCCAATTTGAATCTTGGAGGAATTTGGTATTGCAGATGGCTAATCTCCAAGTCTTCGTGAGTGAGGATGGAGGCCACTCGAAAGGGGCCAAAATTTGGCACCTCCTCGACCTTGGAGCCCTCCAAGGAGGACTCGCCATAGGATCGAGGACCCTTATTAGATGGATCTCGATCAGAAGACCAAGTGCCTAGAGGTAAGCTTGAGATGCTCATATTTGGCAAATTTAAAAAGGAAGAAGGAAACTAATCTATAGCAAGGATAATCAAACAACTCAAGGACTAGAATTCAGGGATTTAAGCTTGGAGCTCGGATCCAGCTGTGGACGACCATGGCTACTAATGGTGATCATCGAAGATTTGTCAAAAATTATCGAAGGACCTCTCTCCTCTCTCTCACGATAGTGGAATTATAAAATAGTAAAAGTGAAATCCGAGAAAGAAGCACCTATTTATAGGAGCTTGGATGGTTTTAATCTGGTGGCAATTCACCTAGCCACCATTGATAGTTGCCAAGTGACAGTCTGAAGATGGCCACAACAAACCTTACATGGATCCACGTCATCAATGGTCCAGATCAATAGATCGAAAAGATCAGGTGCATTGATTCACGATGCATGTCAAATTGTTACTGATGCTTGAGCTCAGCTGCCAAAATATGTTAACCTTGCCAGATTGGCCTCAACTTTGAGTTTCTACTCTTTTCGACCAATCTTGGCTTGAGCTCGGATTAGAGAGTAGGAGACAAATGATATGGATCTCGACTTCAGTGTAGCTGACCTGAAAGAATTTAGGGAGTGTGGTTCTAGTTTAGCAGGTCATCCTAATTCAACAAGATGATCATTTTAGGTGAATAATCCTTCTCATGATCATGAAAAGGCCAGATGAGAAAATTCTAACTGTCCAAATTTGATTACAGCCCAAATGACAACTATTAGCTTGCTCCATATCCCAAATGTATAGCACAATCATCGCTAAGGCGATTCATGTGCACTTTCTGGGAATGGTTAGTCCTCCAAGCATCTATGGCTCTTACTCTCCCCTATAAATAGGGAGAAAAGGGGATCCTAAGTAAGCTCCTGAAAGGCCTAAAGATGCTCTATTACTTTCTCTCTCTCTATTCTCTAATTCCTAGATAACTTAAGCATTGTAGAGTCTCCATTGGAGAACCATCTAGTCAGAAACTTTTTGTAAGTCTGGCTCCAGCACCTGGAAGGATCACCAGCACCTTGTCTCCAATCGAAGACCCTTCCATCTTGTCTCCAATTGAGGAGTCCACTATTTTTCTCCATCCGAAAAAATCAAGTTTGATTTCATGAACTTCGAATTTGGCAGCAACATTGTCAATTCGGTGCCATATCCCATAACCTCACATATTCACAGTGAGTGCCTCTAGAACCCAAAGTTGGCTCGCAAGATGTAATGCATGGTAGAATCAGGAAATAGAGGATCCTTTCTCCATTATCCTGTTTAAATATCTCTTTTCTACCCCTCTTGGGATGCTGGTCAAGGAGACTTGGAAAGCCTATGACCACCTTCCATTTTTAGCTGGGGTCACTTATTCTCCTCAACCAATTAGAACAAGCCTCATCCTCTCCATTTTTCACTGATGTCAATAAAAAAAAGACCAACTTCCTTTCATCACTAGAGCCAATTGACTCTCTTAGATTTAGGTGGATTATTAAACTCAATATGGACCTCTTTGACCATTACAAGTATTCAAGAAGATCACTAGACTCGATGTAAATTGCTTTATCCGCTAGAAGTAAGACTCGATGTGGATTACTTTGGTCACTATGAATATTCAAGCAAATCATCAAACTCGGTATGGACACCTTTACCACTATGAGGACTCGATGTGGATCATGTTGGCAAATCAAATTTTAGGATGCTATAACTTGAACATACAATATCCGATGGAGATAATCTTTTTTTTAAATAATTGGATATCTTTCAAGATTTATAACTGTAGGCCAACTCCTTAGGGGACTAAATTGGACCAAAGTTGGGTCAAGCAATAAGACGGTCAAATCAAAACTTTTCTTTTTGAAAAAACTTTAATCGAATATGGAAGCAATAGAAGGCAAAGTGAATGTAGAAGTTGAGATATATCTTTTATAGAATTTTAGCAATTTTTCATGATTTATTATATTAATCATGTTTATTTAGAGATCTAGTATTATTTGAATTAGGAAGAAGAATTCAATCCGAATTATTCAAGGATGGATGCCTTTCTAGAAGCTAAGAAGAAAATTTGGCTCGAATTATATAAGGACAGACCTTATTATTATAATAAAGACTATATACCTCAATTTATATGAAGGTGAAGAATCAATTAATAAATAAATGGGACTTAAGCCCTACTTTTGTAATTCTTTAATCATTTTTCAATTTTCTTTTAGGAGATTTCAGTTGAATAGGTTGAAGAAATTTTTCATTCTCCTCGATCAAATTGGATTGGTATTAGAGCTTTAATTTTTTATATCTATGGGAACATTAGTTTACGGTCCAGAAGTGCAAACAATACAAGCAGTTAGAGAAGGATTATTCATGCTTTAATTACATTAAGGATAAAAATGAGTATGATTGCTACTTCTTCCTTGATGGATGATAAGATGAGGGGATATCTCACACAACTAGAAGAGAAAATTATCCAACTCACTAAGATCATCTCCAGATTGGTGATACCTTCAATGCAAACATAAGCACTAGCAACTCCTATTGTGAAGCAGTCTTTTATATTTAGAGATGAAGATCCTCCATCCAGTTAGGAGGATGAGCAACCTATAAGTATGAACAATCTCTTTCTTCAACTGTTTAAAGTTGAAGTGCTAATCAAGATCACTATATATGATATTACTATTGATATAGAAGGGCTAGATAACTAGCAAGACTAGTTAGCGACATACTTTACTATCCATAGATGCTTTAATATTCAGAAGGTAGCTTTTGCTTGTCTTAAATTTCTAGCCATGCTCTTACTTAGTGAAATTTATACATGAGGAATAATGATGTTTCTAATTTGATGGTAGACAAATTCAAGGACATGATCAAGAAGTAGTTTTACCCAATCGACTACAAGAAAGATTGATGGATCAAGTAGCAGCACTTGTAGTAGAAGTATGATCAATATGTTTAGAATAATACTATCGAGTTTCACAAGCAAGCAATTTTCTTGAAATCTCCATTGGCGATCATGAAGTTTTGATGAAGTACGTTGGAGTTCTTCATGTGGGCATCTGAAAGGAGTTGAAGCTCTTCAAGATTGAAGACATTAGTGAAGGATGGGAATTGAGGAGAAGAGTCGGTTTAAAAAGATAAGAAGGATGACAAATTCAAGAAAAGAAGTAGAAATCCAGGTTAGACAAGGGAGCAAAGTAAAAGAACGTCAACACGACTCAAAAAAATTTTTTTGATCACAGCAACCTTCGGAGACACACCAAAGAGAAGTGACAGTTTGTAACCATTAGTATAACTTATAACAATGGTTATAACTATCACTATATATACATATTAAGGTATAGCGATAATGGATAATTTTTTTAGCGATGGGTGGAGTTATCCTATGGTGATGGCTTGTAACCATCGATATAACTTATAGTAACAGTTACAATTATCGTTATATATACATATTAATGTATGATGATCATCGATAATTTTTTCTACCGACGGTCAGGCAATCATTGATATTTCTATTATATATCGTCACATTTATAACCATCACTATAAGTTTGATTTGTCGCAAGGATTTTAAGTATCACTATAGATGAATTATCACTTTTTGGTTCCACAAAAATTATTTTTTATCATACGAGAAGGAATCTTACAATTATAAATAGAGGCTATGCACCCCAATTTTAAATCAATTAATAAAGAAATGAGACTTAAGACCTACTTTTACAATTTTTCTCTCTTCTTCAATTTTTTTTGCAAGATTCAAGCGAGTGGATTGATGGAAATTTTCTTTCTCCTTGCTTAGATCATTTTTCCTAGAACTAAAATACTATTTAATTGATTCAAATTTTTAGAAACTCAAGCAGATTGGATTAAGGAATAGGGTAATCTAGACCCCAGATGATCCAATCCATACATCCTTGCAAATATGCATAAATACATATATCTATATGTATATATCTATGTATAGGCATACTCACATACAAACAAATTCTAAAGTTAATAGGTTACTATATAAAATATGTTTAATTTTAATAGATTCTTCCTTCATGATATTGGGAAGCATATATTATTTTTGAATATTGATTTTTTCTATTTCTGATCATAGTTTTGATTGCTAAAATATCATATATATTTTTATCTTACAATTATTTAAAAAAATATTGTAAGATAAAATATAGTAATCCATCAATAGAATGAGGTACCAATACTTATAACAACTTTTAATAAGATTTAGAATAATTATAAATCATTGTTATATAATAATAAACTTATTGTATGAGTTTTCAAGACTATTGCTATAAATTATCATCTTCTATTATGATTATAATATGCTACTGTAATAAAAAATATTAGGAATATTTCTGCAAAATTGTTACAATATTATAAACCTTTTATTATAGTTTCTAAAACTATAATTATATAACATTATCTTTTATAGTGGCTACAAGATATCATCACAATATAAAATATTTTAGCAATACTCATAAATAATCATTATAATGTGATATATTTTTTATGATATTTTTAAACTATTATTATGAATAATTTTTTATAATAGTTATGAGAGACCGTTGTCATATGTTAACTTTTACTAATACTTCTAATAAACTATTGCAACACTCGATATTTTTTGTAATATTTGTTAAAATTGAACTAAAGAGTAGTTATAGAAACAGATTTTACTCAGTGTCACTAAAATTTTATCGCTATAGACTTTTTTGTTATAGTGGAGGGATTGGATTTGCTTTAACTGATATAACAAAATATGTCTAGGGCATAGCGAGATACGTTTTTCTAATTGTCATATCTTCTTTGGATAGTAACTAGCTATGTTTTTCTTAATGTAAAATTGAGCTTCTAAGTGTAGGTGTATCGGTGGGTTGCATGGTTCATTTGCTGAGAATGGTATTGAATTTCGATGAATGTTGAGAGTTATTCTGATACAAATATTTTCAGATCATATTAAACCCATCGTGTGAGAGTGGAAGATGTGGGGTTTTGGATCTCGTTGGGTTGCCCATGATGGGCCACTACAAGAAAATGAAAAATTTCTAATACTCTTTTTGGCCTTTGCTAACACTAATAAGCATTGGTAAATGATACTATGATGTTTCGAAAAGCATTGTGGGTTTGTCAGCTATGAAGGTGTTGAAATTCTACCCATCGCAAGATAACGACGCTTATAAGTGCTGCTAAGTGTTAAGGTTAACGATGCTTTGCAATGATTATAAGCATCGTCAAATATTTTAGACCAAAAAATTAAAAAAAATACAAAACCAGATAATAATCTCTCCACTACAAAATCGCTGCAATTTGTTACACCATGATAATAGGGTTTGGTGATGTAATTTGTTAGATGCCCAAGTGACTTGCTCAATGTGAAAAGTCCAATTGGTTGATTGAACCAACTCCATCTTCATGATGGATGATTAGTTGCTAATTGCTTGCAACTCGTAATACAGCAAGAAGCCATCATCAACAAATTAGTACACGTGTACAGTTCCCTAATAGAGAGCAAAACCAATGTCCACCAAGAGATTGTTTGCACTAATCTCATATTTTAATGTAATAAAGACTGATGTAGAACTACTCACAAGGGAAGAGTACAATTATACAGCTTTGGCCGGTCTTATTACTAACATCTACAATGTAGCTACAAGAAATGCAAGTTGGCCATAGCAAGAGGAACCTGACCCCAAATGTAGCTGATTTTGATTCAAAATAGATTAGTAGTTTACTGATTCTATTCTGCCTCACGAATGGAAAACTGACGTGGCCTAAACAATATTTGCATCCTAAACCTATACAAATATCAATCATCTTATTGGAGAAGAAAGAAAAAGCTGGCCATTTGATTACCTCTTGATCATCTTATTGGATCAATTCTCTTTCTTGCACATTGAATTAGTTTCCTGTACATAAAACTAGGTGGCCTTTTCAACTTTACACATATAATGTTGGCATTCAGTCTGAGCCTTCAATTTCCAGCTGTCATGGCAGTTTAGCAACAAAAGTGCCCCATAAATACTTGTCATTGGTATAGCAGTATCATCAACCAAATTGCATTTGAAACAAAGCATCTGGAACCATAGACAGATAATTTGTTCTTGCATACAAGAAAACTGATCCCCATTAGGGAAGATTTGATTCAGAAAAAAGAAAAGAACACTTCAATAGCTTTTTTGCATAAACACTAAAAATTCTCCCTAAGAAAGTCTTGTCACTTCACACTATACTATATGTGAAAAACTAAATGATCATCGATCATTTAAACAGTAAAATAGTAGATTTAACTCTCATGCATATAAAATGTTCAGTATAAATTTGTGTTTGATTTTTGACCCTTGAGGTATCAGACTTTTTGTGTTCAGATATATCTATATAAAACAGTGCTAGAAAATGCCATAATAATGACTAAAGCATTTGTTGAGTGTTTTGTCCTGTAAAAGACCCAGCAGGCACAGCAGCATATATTTTATTCAGAGAAACATAGCAATTTCTATATAATAAAATTATGTGAATACACTATACATTTGCACTCAATCCAAAAGAATGTGCATCATTATATTCTGAGTATAGTAAGTTTAAATAAATGACAAAGCACTCAACAAATCCATATCCATAAGAGTGATCCAATCTTTTTGCCCCCATGAGATACAATTACATAATTCCTAACATTGAGTTAGAAGATCTATTCCATGATTTATATTTTCTTTTCTTAGATTACCATCAATTTTTTGTATTTTCTTCCAACTGGAGAGAGCTAGCCACATTATAGACCCCAAAGTCCACTTTAGCTTGCACAAGTGATACCAATTATCATAAATTATTCCATACTCATTACAAAAGATGGATGTTAAGATTTTCTGTAAAAACTCAGAATGAAAAATGCAAGGAAGAAAGAAATATGTATGTTAGGAAACAGGAAATTTCCAATCCAACAGAAATTACAAATTAGGAGCAGTAGTAGGGGAGGGAATGAAGTAGGTGGTTGGATTGGAGGTTGGCTGCTTGTTTCACTACATCAAATCATTCCACCATAGGCAATAATCTTGTATAATGTTGACACCTCCAATAAATCCATCGCATAACCTTTTATAACTATTACTATACCAAATTCTCAACAAACAAAATATTTGTTGAGCTATAGATCGACCCAGTCCATAAGCAAGCCATTAAACAATTTGTTGGGTTTCGGTGGCACAGCGGAAGGATTAGGTGTTTAAAATTTTCATTCAAAACACCCAATGCACCGAAAGCCCTAATGCCCAGAAACTCTTGACTATAATAATCAAAGCATAATAAATATAAATTAGGATAAGAAGAATACCTGTAGCGCTAATCCCAATTTCCACAAGACGTCCAAGTGTCCACCCTCCAATGGTGATCCACACAGAAATTGAACCAAAGACAACGCTCCTTCTTCATCTTGCTTCAAGAGTTCTCGCCCCTAGAACTCGACTAGCCTCGTACCGGTCAAGTTTCTTCAAGAATCTGACCTCACCCTCTTAG
>KE506509.1:49731-65461 GCA_000441515.1 Elaeis oleifera | reverse complement strand
CTCAAATAATAAATATCGTTTCATGAGTTAAAAAATTTTAAAGAAAGTTTCATCGCAACACACTTACGATTGGCTTATAGGGCACTATTCTTTCACAATTAATGATGAGATTCTTTATCTTTTTAAAATAAAGTACAATATATAAAGTATTAAAGAAATAGAAAATTACTTGCTCAAATTAAGGAAATAGCCACTGCTATTGCCAATTGGGGTAACAAACAATTATTTCTTCACTTGGCCTTCAAGATTGCATGACCAATGCTCAACGAAAAATCATGCATGTAAGAGATTGTAGGAGTGTAAATCAAATGCTAAACAACTGAATGGAAGCATTTTTATTACAAATAAAACATGCAAAATGCCGCAAAACCTTAATTGTTCAATACATTAGGTTTCTCTGGAAAGACAAATTCAAGGGAATGCATTAAAAATTCAACAAATAGATATCTGATTAATGTTTGGACTATAACAATTAGACAGGTAGTTGATTCAGCAGGACAACTATAAAACACAAAACCAGATTACTCTAGTCATAAAAGCATCAATCACCAGATTTAAATTTTATATTTTCTAAGATGAATGAATGTCCATTTCAATTGAAAGAAACAAAGAAATACAAAAAGATACTTCATAAATGACCCCCCTCCAAAAATAAAGAGAGAGGACTATCACTTGTTTATGGTATCATCATCGTCATCTCGGCGACCGCTGGAAGTATTAGGACCCTATAAGAAATAAAAAAACTTTCTAAGTTAAGAATATAGAAATTAGTGCATACAACTTGTAAAGCATATATAATAAAATATACATAAAATAATATAAAATATGAAAATTATATGTAGCTAATTATTTGATGTTGGGTGAAATCATATAAAAAGGTGTAATCTGATCAACCTAGGTCCTCAATGACACTATCTCTATTTAATAGCTCTGTCTCAACTTATCTATCTATAGGTTATATCTCTGATTCATCTTTTATAACTGTGTCTCATATCTCAGCGTTATTTACTGTACACGCATCTCATATCTTTGCATCATCTCTTGTGCATGTGTCTTGAGCCTACAAACCTCTGTAGTGCTGTTGCTTTGTCTGCACTCCTGAGATATATGGTCAATATAAATAACTGAGGAGGGATGACTCCAACTCCATAACCTCTTATTCAGCCATCATACTTTGATTGCATAAGTTCAGTAAACACTTGAACCTTGATGCGACTGCGCTCCATAGATGATGATAACTGTCAATACACTCCACAATGTATAAGTATTGTTGTCTTATCTTATATATTAAGAAACATACCTATATATTAATGATAAAAAAATGATAATATAAATCATTTAACAAATAGATCAATACATACGATTAGATCTCTAGAGCTCTCTTATACAAAGCTGATATTTCAATGGGTATGAGTCATTCTATTAGAACTTAACCTCACTAGGCTCCCTCCCATGCTCATCCATCAATAGAAAAAAGATATATATTACATGATATATGGTCCATTATATATAATATATGATACAAGATATATCATTATACAAGATCTATGGAAAAAATATACATATTGCAGTCTATTAATGTATTATATTTTTTACGATCAAATATGCAGAAATATCATTCAACAAATATCCTATAAACACTATCTTCATGGAAATACCTTGAAAATTAATAGTTCTATGTATTACCTTAATTTGTATTGTACATCACATTGTTATTGCTATCCATCCCTGCCATATCTCAAAAACCTCTTTACTATTGATTTCAATTTCTCACCATCCATGCCTTATTTGCGACACACTCACTGTAAATAACCTCACTATTTAAATGGAAAACAGTAGCACATCAACTAAACTTGACAATGATCTCATAAATGTAGCTTACTCATTTCTTCTTAAAAAAAAGGACCAAATGTCCAATACAATAACATTGCATTTTGTTGTCACAATAGAACACTAAGCCGATAAAATTGCCATTGGTGATCCAAGCCCAACACCATTGATGTTACCAGTTTTGTTCTGCTGAATATTTGTTCTCTGCTCTGATGGCATATAGAATAGAATGGCTCTCTGAGCTACCCTATCTATTATTTGTCCTTTATCCTTGTTTGATCCCGCCTATCTACTATTCATGTTCACCATTTAGCCTACTGCATGTACACTTTCATCTCCTTCTAATAGTTGGGTACCATAATACGGTCACCAAACTCATCATTTGGGCCCACACCATGTCCAAATTAACAGAATTACCATCGAAGTTATAGATCATGACCAGCAGAAAACAAGGCTACCTGTCAAAGAAAAGAGGCTTCATTGCTTCCATTAAGACTGTTCATCTGTTCTTTTTTTTTTTACCCCCAAAAAAAAAACACTCTCAATTTCATATCCTTGCTATGTCAATATTCAAAGTCCAAACATACAGCATCGTGCACTACCCCACAACGTGAAACGCCAGTAGAGTATGTATAGAGAAATAGTAATAAATTAAACAAACGAGAAGCCAGAACTCATAAATGTGGGCAGCTTAATCATTGTTTTAATCTCGACCATCAAATAAATGCAACTGATACAACATGTTAATGGCTCAAAAACAGGCCCAACACAATAATTTAGTGTTCATACTACAGTGACTGATTTGATGGTCCTCATGTGAATCAGGCAATGGTAAACTGGAGGCTGACCACAAAACCGTACGTAAAAGCACTTAGATTTCAATCACATAACTATATTGCATCCACTTCGATTTCAGGGAACAGATCTCTACATTCTTATATTACTAAGTGAACCATAAAGATGGGAAGTAACCATATCATCTCCTTTACAGTAATACATCTTGAATGCAGATGAAAACTGATATATCCAAGTAATTCCCGCTTACCTGCTACCTTAAATTGCAAAAAAATGTTTTAATCTACTCATCAAAAGC
The DNA here is from genome assembly GCA_000441515.1 of Elaeis oleifera. NCBI lineage: Eukaryota > Viridiplantae > Streptophyta > Magnoliopsida > Arecales > Arecaceae > Elaeis > Elaeis oleifera. Next base: position 62,538 of record KE506509.1, on the reverse strand, counting down.
TTGAAGTCAAATTACCATTTAAATTAACTGTAAAGAAGAAAAAAACAATGACAACATAAGCAAAGTCTAAAGAAGCATAATAAGGATTTGTGATTTAGAAAAGCATAATATACAAATTTAGCATAGTGCCTCGCGTGACTCTTCGAACCTGATGTGTGAGGCACCAATTGAGACGATCGTGCAGCTCACCAATATTAGAATATGTCTGCTATATAAAATATATAATATGACATGTCTTATATAAATATTTAGTCCATACTGATAATATATAAAATAAAAATAATATAAATTATACATAACCTATCCTCTCTCAAAAAATTGGTGTACAAGCTCCATCCACTAATATGAGAATATATTGGAAGGACAGGTATGAATAACCTCCTCTTCTATCATACCCTCCTTATAATCCTTCTTTAACTTAGTCTTATATTCTTTCCATTTATGATTCAGAAATTTTAGTACCCAATTATGGCTCTCTAAAGAGATTACAAACTTAGTCTATAATAAAGTACAAAAATATATATAAAAATGTTAGATATAATTAAATACTATAATCTTAACTAGTTAACATACAATTTTAATCCATCTTTTTATCTCTACAATCCGTAATAGCTCAATTTTATATAAAGGAAGCATGTCATTCCATCTAGAATAGTTGATTGAACACAGTTGATACTTCTATGCAACTGATCCTAAGAAACTAGATTATAGACTTTCCGACCTCTTAATAGGCTATCCCAAATTATTGCATGTCACTATGATTTTCTAATGCTCATCGAGCTGTCACATGTCCTTAGCTCATATCGGTCCCCGTCTCACTACTACAGAATAGGCCTATGGCAGTGCTTACTATGGCAGCGATTTAAAAACTGCTAATCTTAAACTAGTTAACATACAATTTTAATCCATCTTTTTATCTCTACAATCCGTAATAGCTCAATTTTATATAAAGAAGCATGTCATTCCATCTAGAATAGTTGATTGAACACAGTTGATACTTCTATGCAACTGATCCTAAGAACTAGATTATAGACTTTCCGACCTCTTAATAGGCTATCCCAAATTATTGCATGTCACTATGATTTTCTAATGCTCATCGAGCTGTCACATGTCCTTAGCTCATATCGGTCCCCGTCTCACTACTACAGAACAGGCCTATGGCAGTGCTTACTATGACAGCGGTTTAAAAACTGCTACCATAGCAAATATAGCACTGGTTATTCATAACCGCTGTCATATGTCGGATATATGGTAGCGGTTATAAGTAACTGCTGCCATAGGCTACCTATGGCAGCAGGTAAAAGTAATCGCGGCCATAGTCCAGACCTATTGTAGTGGTTACAAAATAACTGCTGCAATAGATTCTAGATATTGCAGCGGTTGACTAATCACGGTCATAGGTTGAAGATATAGCAGCAGTTATAAGTAACTGCTACCATATGTTCAACCTATAGCAGCGGTTATGTGTAATTGCTTCTATAGATTCGACATATGACAGCGGTTATAGTAACCGTTGTCATATCTTCGACCTATGGTAGCGGTTAAGTGTAACCACTATCATAGATCAAACCTATGGCATTGGTTAATAATAACCACTTTTATAACTAATTATAGTAACAGTTTAGTGCAACCACTACTATATAGGCTGAATATAAATTTTTTTCATATTTTTCTAATATGATATAATTTAAATTAAAATTCATCTTTATCATTCATTATCTAAATAATTATCGTTAGAGTGTGGTCACAAAAAATCACCTCGATCCGATAGCCCTAGCTATGTCAATCAATAAAATTTGATTTCGACAGCTACGAACGACTGCATGATGATCTGGTAGATAGAGACCATCGATGGATCTAAAAATTTGTAACGATGATCTTGATGATGTTTGTAATATAATATCAAAATTTATTTCAATCGAACATCATTATCATAGTCAATTTAGTATAGGATGATTTCAGCCGTTAAATGAAAAATGAGTGATGAAAAAGCTAAACGATATCCGATTATAAGATGATTTTTTAGATAAATGATCTTTGCTATTACTTTAATTATTTATGCAATGATGATCATAAAATCCAAACTGTGCCTACATAAATCATTCATGTTAAGCAAATCTTATAAAAACACAAGCATAATTACTTAAGGACTTAAAGAATGAGTATCAAGAGATATAATTTTGGATCATTTATATACACACAATTTGAATTTTACGATCATCACCATATAAATAATTAAAGTAGTAACAAAGATCATTTATCTAAAAAATTATCTTATAATTGGATGCCGTTTGGATTTTTGATCCCTCATTTTTATTTAACGGTCGAAATTATTTCATGCTAAATTGATCATTATAATGATGTCCGATTGAAGTACAATTTTGATAGTATGCTACAAACATCACTAAGATTATTGTTGTAAATTTTTAGATCCATCGATGGTCTCTATCTATCAGATCATCATGCGGTCGTTCGTGACCGTCAAAATCAAATTTTATGGGTCGACATAGTTAGGGCTATCAGATCGAGATAATCTTTTGTGACCACACTCTAACAATAATTATTTAAATAATGAATAGTAAAGATAGATTTAATTTAAATTATACCATATTGAGAGAAAAATATGAAATTTATATTCTATCTATGGCAGTGGTTATTCATAACCGCTGCCATACATTTTTATTATAGCAGTTATGCATAACCGCTGCTATAGGTCACGTATGGCAGCGATTATGCATAGCATATGGTAGCGGTTTTTAAACTATTGCCACAGGTTAGATCTTTTTCAGTCTGCCCATTTTTTTATTTCACGCCGGCATTTTGATTTTTCTCCTCTCTCTCCCCTCTCTATCCAAGCCCTACCATCTCCATCACCAGCCCACCCCGCCGCTGCCCCTCCCTCTAGCGCCACCACCGGCTCCTTCTTCCTCAATCTCCCTTAGCCCCATGCCCCACCTCCCTCTTCCTCGACCTCCCTCGGCCTCGGCCTTCATTGGCCCTGCCTCCCTTGGCCCCTCCTCCTCTTCTTCGGCCTGCCTTTCTCGACCCTGGCCTTCCCCGATCCCGCCCCCTTTTCCCCAGCCCCGCCTCCCTCTTCCCTCAGCCCCACTGTCGGCCCCTCTGGCCCCATGCCCGCCACCCTCGGCCCGACCACCTTTGGCCCCAGCCCCGATTGGCTCTATGCCATGCCCTGCCGCCACCTCCTTCCTCTAGAGCCATTGCCGACGACCCCACAGCTTTGTGCGCCCCTCCCGCAGCTGCCAGTATGATTTTATTTTTTTTTCATTTCATGTCATATTATTTTGTAATTATATTTATAATTATATCATAATAATATTTAATAATAATTATATCATAATAAGTATGTCATAATAATATTTAAAGAAACTACCATCGATGGGTTCTAGGCCTTGCCGGCAGCTTTGGGCCGTGCCGTCGGGTTCTGGGCCATTGAGTTCTGGGCAGAGCCGGCGGGTTCCGGACCATGTCGACGAGTTCTGGGTCGGGCCGACAGGTTCTGGGCCATGTCAGCAGGGTCTGAGCCGTGCCGGCGGTTTCGAGTCATCGAGTTCTAGACTGGGCCGGCAGGTTCTGGGCTGAGCCTGTGATTTCTGAGCCGTCAGGTTTTGGGCCATGCCGGCGGATTTTGGACTATACCGACAAGTTCCAGGTTGACGAGTTCTGAGCTGTACCGATGGATTCTGGGCCGATGGGTTCTGAGCAGTGCCGGCAGGTTCTGGGTTATACCACTTTATGAAAAATATTTTTTTTTCTATTTTTTATAAAGAGGCTGTGATGATTTCGAATGAAAAATGATTAATTCTTAGTATGATTTTAGTGATATTACTCTCTTATTTGTTCTCTTCTTTTGTAAATATTTTAACAATTTCAAACGGCAATGAGATCTTGGATGGCCTGCGGCTATTTAGCGGGAACCGTTCATAGCCAATTTGGTTTACTTATAGCAGATACTGAAAGTAACATTGCAATATATGATTAAATAGTAAATCTGAGCCTCCCTTTTACATATTATTTTTATAATTATATTTATAATTATATCATAATAATATTCAATAATAATTATGTCATAATAATTATATCATAATAATATTTAAATAAAATTACTGTTGGTGGGTTTTGGGCCTTATCGACGGCTGTGGGCCGTGCTGTCGGGTTCTGGGCCATCAAGTTTTGGGTGGTGCTGGCAGGTTTTGGACCGTGCCGGTAGGTTCTGGGCCGAACCGACAGATTTTGGGCCATACCGATGGGTTTGGGCCATGCCGATGGGCTCTGAATTATCGGGTTCTAGGTCGGGCCGACGGATTCTGGGCCCGACCGACGGATTTTAGGATGTGCCGGTGGGTTCTAGACCATCGAGTTCTAGGCTGTGCTAGTAGGTTCTGGGCCATCGAGTTCTGGACCGTGCCGGTGGGTTCTGGGCCATGCCACTTTATAAAAATATTTTTTTAAAAAAAAGAGGCTGTGATGATTTCGGATGAAAATGATTAATTCTTAGCATAATTTTAGTGATATTTTTTTCTTATTTTTTCTCTTCTTCTGTAAATATTTTAACAATTTTGAACAGCAAGATGATCTTGGATGGCCTGCGGCTGTTTAGCGGGCAACCATTCATAGTCGATTTAGTTACTTGTAGTGGATACCGAAGTAACGTTGCAATGCATAATTAAATAGTGAATCTGAGCCTTCATTTTACTTTAGAATTAATGTAATTCTTGTTGTGAAATGTATTGCATAAATTTTTTGGGTTACTATTTAGTCCTTGTTGCTTTTGCTTGTTGCATTGCATAATAATAGATTCATCAATTGATTAGTATACATAATCTATGGCATCCGTACATTTATATATTTTGTATGGATGAAAAAATTATGTTCAATGATCAATTGATTGTCCAATTTAGACAGTTTATGAATTACAAATAATTTTATAGATAATTATATTAATCAAACGATATGCTGAAGTTTCGAAAAAAATTTCGGACAGTATTTTTTTGTTCTCCCTACATGGAAGAACTAAAGAAAATACCACTGAAATTTTTTTCGATCCCTGTTACATATCATTTGATTACTATAATGAATCTATAGAATTACTGTAATTTTTGAATGGAATAGGACCTATCTTTACCTATTAATTGGTGATAATATTTTTGTTATAATGCATTGCTATCTGAAAATGATATTTAATACAAATAACATTTTTTGTTTGCCTATGTAATGATCCCATGGTTCTGGGTCATGCCGGCAGATTCTGGGCCGTTGGATTCTGAACCGTGCTGGTGGATTATAGGCCGTGCCACTTTATGGTGGGTTCTAGGTCATGTATAGAACCATAGACCCATCTTTTGATTAATGTACATACTTTATGATATCCGTACATTTATATATTTTTGTACGGATGGAAGAATTATGTACATTAATTAGTTGATTATCTAGTTTGAATAGTTTGAAAATTATAATTAATTTTATAGGTAATTATCTTGATGTTATTATATTGTGTCTCATTTTCACACATGATTTAGTTGCAGTATCACTATTTTATAATAGATAAGGGGTGGATGAAGTTGAGTAGACTCGCAAGAATGTGAAGCTGGACTTCAAAAGTTTCTTGATTTTGCTATAGAAAAATTTGGAGACCATGGACTTATCTAATGTCCTTGTAAAAAATGTATGGGTGGGCCTTGGCTACCTCATCAAGATGTAAATGATCACCTCACTATTTATGGCTTTAAACTGGCTATAAAATTTATTGGGATCAATATGGTGAGTGCAGACCATAAGGCGGCAATCAACATGATGGAGAAGTGGAACAAATGATTCATGATATCTTTCTATTTGCTGGCCACAATGACGGTGCATCTACATCCATGCCTGATCCTGTGGTTGGTGGAACAACAAACAGTGAGGATGTGGAGAAGGTCCGTAAGTTGATGGAGAACGCTAATGTTCTATTGTATTCCAGATGTAAAAAGATGACGAAGCTTGAGTTCTTAATTCAGTTGTATCATGCAAAATACTCCAATGGGTTCAGTAATAATGGAGTGAACTGTATACTAGAGCTTTTGAGGAACATTCTTCCAAACAATGCACAAATTTCAAAGAATAATTATAAGGCATTGAAGATTATTGAGCAGTTGGGCTTTACTTACCCAAGATACATGCATGCCCTAATGATTGCATGTTCTATTGGAAGGGGGATGCCAATCGAAACGAATGTAGGAGATGCGGTATATCAAGATGGAAACAGAATAAAGATGGCACATCGACCTATGTACCTCAAAAGTTGATGTGGTATTTTCTTTGATATCGAGACTACAAAAGTTGTTTATGTCGGTGAGTACAGTGAAGGACATGAGATGGCATGAAGAGAAGCAAACAAAGATGATCCATTGAGGCATCCAGTCGATGGAGAGGCACGGCAGAAGTTTAATGAAATACATCCCGACTTTGCACAAGAGATACGCAATGTAATATTGGGCTTATCATGCGATGGTTTCAACCCATTCAAGCACATAAATACCAACCACAGTGTATGGCCAGTTTTACTCATATTTACAACCTCCACCATGGATGTGTATGAAAAAATTTTTTGCTTTCATGACAGTGCTTATCCTTAGACCGATGGAGGTAGAAAATGATATTGATGTCTATTTGCAGCCTCTTATTATCGAGCTGAAATAGTTGTGGAGCATTCAAGGTATTCTAACTTTTGATGCTTTGATGAATGAGTCATTCTCCATGTGCACGATGCTTATGTGGATAATAAATGACTTTCCAGCTTATACCCTAATGTCGGGTTGGAGCATGAAAGGTGAGCTAGCATGCCCGATTTGTGAAAAAATACTTGGGCAAAAAGGTTGACACATCGGAGAAGCTTTAGCTTTATAGAATATCAACATTTTCTCCATCGAAACCATCCATACAGAAGAGATGCACGCTCCTTTGATGGCACTGTTGAAGAAGGTGAGGCATCTAACCGGATGTTTGGGAGTGAGGTGTTGAGAGAGTTGGATAGTCTCAGTGTTGAATTTGAGAAAGATGATCTGATTGGTAATAAAAATAGAAAGCATCGATCAAAGGCAGATGACACACACTTTTATTGAAGAAAAAAAAATATTTTTGACTTACCATACTGGGAGACAAACTTATTACACTACTGCTTAGATGTCATGCACGTTGAGAAGAACGTGTGTGAGCTCCTATTGGCAATGGTCTTGAACATCAAGGATAAGATCATGGATGACTTGAATTCTTAATTTGACTTGAAGAATGGGGTATTAGGAGATCACTCCACGTGGAGCCGGTAGGGGGAGAATAGTGGAGGCTCCCTCATACATGCTATGTTATGAATGCCTCTGAACAGTCCACATTTCTTCATGTGTTTGAGAATATAAAGGTCCCACATGGATACTCAAGCAATGTATCAAAGCATGTGAATAGTAAGGATGTTAGATTTGGTGGATTGAAGACTCATGATTATCATGTGTTGATGCAGGAGTTGATCCTAATAGCTATTCACCGTGTGTTGTAAAAAAATATGAGAATGGCTGTTATTCATCTTTGCAACTTCTACAGAGATATTTGTGCGAAAAAATTACTTAAGAAAGACATGAAGGAAATGAAGACAAGGGTGGTGACTATATTATGTGATCTAGAGAAGATATTTTCACTATTATTTTTTACAGTTATGATGCATCTCACCATGCATCTTACGGGAGAAGTTGCACTTGGAGGCTCAGTGCTCTATCGATGGATGTATCCCACTGAGAGTCAAACACTGAAATCTTATGTAAGGAATATGAATCATCCGGAAGGATCTATAGCAGAAGGTTATTTGGATCTTAAGTGTATAGATTCTTATACTATATACTTAAACAAGCTCGAGATACATCGTAACCGACCAATAAGGAATTAGGATGATCAGTATGAGCCAATTGAGCCAATATTTGAGTCCATTCCATAGCTAGGTGGACTTCCCACTTCATACCGCCTCACTGATTTGAGTTTTGAGGAAAAAGATAAAGTGCACTACTACGTGCTATTCAATTATGATATCATTGAGCCGTACATAAGGTGAGTTACTCAGTCTTATTTATTTCTCATTACTTAAAAAAATATCTCATTATACCTAACTTTATTCTTTATGCATATAGCAAATACAAGGAGGTCATAATAGTAAAATATGGCACTCTAAGTATGCAAAAAAAGAGAAAATACGTAATAAAGAGTTTTCTGAATGGTTCAAAAATCATGTAAGCGAGTACATATTTATGCCTTATACATCTTATTTGAACATGTTTACTAATTAGGTATCATCTTCTTAGATGTAAAGTTTACCGCTCGATGATATGAGCTTTGAAGTACGTGCTCTTTTAATGGAACCTAATCGTACCGTACGTGAGTACAAACAGCTCATCATTAATGGCTATAGGTTCAATATTCACAGCCGGTCTGTAAATATGACAACACAAAATAGTGGCATGATGTTGAGCGCCACCACTGGGTGTTATACTAGCTCGAGGGATTCACAACCTTGTACGGAGGATCTGAACTATTATGAGATTATGGAGAAGATAGTCATCTTGAACTACTATTCTAAAGGGAGGGTTGCATTGATGAAATATGATTGATTTGACATCTTATCTCAATCAGAGATGAAGACTGATGAGTGCGGTTTTACTCTCGTCAATATGTAATGCCATCTCTGTACTAAAACTGTATATACTTGCCTCCCAAGCTAGTCAAGTCTTCTACATTAGTTATCCTTTGAAGCCTCAATGGGGTGTTGTTGTGAGGATGGTACCTAAGCATATCTTTGATGATACCGAGGTTGATGACGATGTTGGACCATGCATACAAAGTATTCCTCTAAGACAAAACTTATCTGGTATTGTCGAGGTCCTAGATATATTTATCAGGAGCGATGGTGATGTCCATATTGAAGATGCCACTAAGCGATGAGTTCAACATCTTCGTATAAATATTAGTATTTATTTATTGATGCTCTACTAATATTATTGTTTAACAACATATTATATTGGTTAATGTTTATTAACATTGTAGGTCACGATGGCACTGAAACGCCATATAGCTTTCACCCCACCCCTCGACGGGCTACCTGGAGCTCCACATCTGAGCTGCTACCAGAGCATACTCCATCCACCTCTGCATCAGTTTTGGCTTTGCAGGCACCACCGGCATATGAGCCTCCACCGGTAGCCACATCTCTAGCACATACTCCACCCATCAATGAGGCTCCACCGGCATCTACGTCGCATGATCCCAATGAGAGTAGATTTTCATTGTGTCAATTATTTATTTATTTATTTTTGTATAGTTATTGTATATTCTTATATATTTATAATATATTTTCATTGCAGGTGCATCATCTAGTAAGATATTTCGTGGTCTCACATGCATGCCGCATGTGTGGAACCACCAGCATCAGGTCATGGTGGAGTACGATCAGAAGGGAAGGCTAGTAGGGAAGACCGCGTGGGAGATGTATTTTTTTTCGAAATGCTTATGAGGCGGTCCGACATCATACTGTCTGTAGACTAATGATTGATGGACACTGGTGTCAAGAATTGAGTGTGGAAGGAGATTTGGGTAAGTGTATCTTAATTATATATATGCATGTGATATGTTTACACTATATTTGATTAGAATAATTTCGTAACTGACTTCTGATAACTTTGTGCAAAGGAGGTACGACTTCCCAGATTATGAGAGGACTCGAGATGCCTGACTGCAGAAGATTGGAGAGTTGTACCAAAATTACAAGATCAAGCTCCACAGAGGGTGGCTAAAGTATCGTAGGGACACTGAGAAGGAGCTGGTTCCTTGGATCTAGGACTGTCCCTTGAGTCAGTAGAAGGGGATGGTCAGGCATCGGAGGAGCCAAGAGTTCAGATTTAATTATAACTTGTGAATTTTTTATTACACTGATAATTATTTTTATTTAATTTATATGATTTAAATATTTTTAGACTGCCTCCCATTAGAATCGAGAGAATCGGGCTACTCAGGGGTACATGCACACTCTCGACTGTGAGTTTATGGCCAATCATGTCCATAGAGAGGTAATGAATTCTGACCCTTAGTTTATATTGAATTATTATTTTTTTGCATGTTTCTAACAAGCTGATTGATTATTATAGCTGATGATAGAGGGGATGATGCCCACCCATAGCGCCATCTTTCGATCCAATCACATGGACAAGAAGGGCAGACAAATGAACACCACAATCGGAAGGATTTTGTAAATAATAACTAGAGTATGATTAGTATTATAGCATTTCTTATGAGATTTTATTTGAATTTATAATTACAGGAGCAGTTAGACGTGCTTGCAAGCGAGGGTCCAGACACCTCTGGCCCCCATGACCATCTGTCTTAGGTCTTGGGATCTGAACACTCTGGAAGGATTCATTACAGGTCCGAACATACGTCTATGAGCTACTGATCTGAAGCGAGCATCTCCTCATACACTTCCAGGGTCATCAGCCAGGAGCAGCTTGACGAAGCTTTGGCGCAGGCAGCTCAGGCTCAGGAGCATACATCTCAGGCTCAAGAGCGCACATCTCAGCTACAGAGCATCATATTCGCTATGGTGACATAGCTCTCCACTCATCTTGGAGCTAATTTTTTGAGTATTCAGGACATATTGGCCAGCATTTCAGCTCCAGCTCTAGCCCTCCTGCTCCTCCAACTCCTGCTTCAGCCCTCCGGTGATGACGAAATGCTTGGAGAGGAGGATTTAGATTAAGTAAATTTTGATGTATTTATTTTATTTAAAAATATTATAATGTAATTTGATCAGTAATAAAATTTGAGTATTTGAGATATATTCCTATATTATTATTGAGTTTTATATGAAATTTTTGGTTCTTTCAAGTTTTAATTTAAGCAATTATATATTGAACTGTGTTTATCCGATAAAAAAGATAAAAAAAGATAAATTTATATTTTTTGCTGTCCAATAATCTATAACAGTGATTACGCAATCGCTGCCGTATCCATGCCAATCGCTGCCATATATCTATGCCAACTGCTGTCATAATCTATGGCAGCGGTTCAATAACCACTATCATAATCTACGGCAGCGGTTATAGTAGCAATTTTCTAACCACTGCTAGAGGATCTATAGCAGTAATTCTAAACCGCTGCTATAGAAGCTATAGCAGTGGTTTAGGAACCACTACTGTAGACTCGATAAACCGCTGCTGTAGACTCGATAGCTATGATTTAGGAACTGCTGCTATAGATGCTATAGCAGTGGTTTACCAACTGCTACTATATACCACTGCGATAGATCTGATTTTAGCAGTGATTTTATAATCATTGCTATACCCATGTACGACAGCGGTTATTGTAACCACTGCAACAACTGCTGCTATAGACCTATGGCGAACGACGATAGTAGCAGCGATTGTGAAATCATTGCCATAGGTTATGGGAGTGATTTTTTAGGCTACGACAGTGGTTTCGAATTGCTGCCGTAGCCCTATCCTGTAGTAATATCTTGTCCTCACTTATTCCTGACCATCTATAAAAATTATAAAAATAAAGTTAATCCAAAGTAATAAATTGCATTCTATGAAAGAAATTAATTTAAAATAAAAGACTAATGAAATAAGCATAGAATTTATTCATTTAAATTATCCTAAATCTGTAAGTCATCCACAACAGTCTCATCATCTCGATCATAGTAGGAAGCTTATGCTAGAGCTTATCAAGCTGCTAAGACTGCTAGGGCTCATCGGATTGACTGAAAGATCTAGCCTAGAAATGCTAGAACTCTATACCTCTAAAATATTTTCAAGATATGACGTTCCTAACCTACACATATTGAATATAGTATCAGTTAATACAAATTATACATATACTAATGGAGAAATTTTTAATAATAAATCTAATTTATTAAATAAAATATATATCTTAAATATTTTACATCAATAGTCAAACATCATTCTGTCCTTGAACATCTATTCTAATCTAATAGGTTGAAATATTTAGATCATTAATTGGTACAATATCTAAAGGCATACATTGAGTATAAGTCTCCTCATCTTCTAGAATTATTCTTTTCCTCATATCATACAAGTCTCTAGATTTTGTTTTGATAACAACAGCCCATTCTTTATCTTTTGAGTCTTGTATAAACAATACTTGCTAAGCTTAAGATGAAAATATGAATAGACCATCCTTTAACAAGTTATCAGTGTGTATCAATCGTAAAAAATTTATCAATATGTACCCATTTGTGTCTTGCTTCAAACCTCTTGATGTGTTTACATTAAACCAATCACATCAAAATAATATTATCGGAAGCTGCGAAGGAGGTATTCTGGTACAAAAAGTTTGCCACAGAGCTTGGAGTGATGTCATCGGACGCCATCCCTCTCTACTGCGATAATAATGGTGCCATAGCCCTAGCTAAGGAGCCAAGGTCTCACCAGAAGTCCAAGCACATCGAGCGGCGATTCTATTTGATCCGTGATTACCTCGAAAAGGGTTATATCGAGGTCAAGAGAGTCGACTTCACAAACAATGTGGCAGACCTGCTGACTAAGCCATTAGACCAATAAAGATCGAAGCCCACTTTGAGAAGATGGAATTTAGATATGTAGCCAATTGGCATTAGGTCAAGTGGGAGTTTGTTAGATGTGTGCCCTAGATGCCAGATCGGCTGACATATTCATGTACAATCTAAGGACAATTTATAATTTTGACTATAAATGAATAAAGAATTATTCTCCTATCACATTGTGTATATTGTGTCTGTGATAC
>KE506509.1:22874-49311 GCA_000441515.1 Elaeis oleifera | reverse complement strand
AGAAGGTTTCTCTCAGTCTAAATGAAGCTTGTCTAGCTCAGAAAAGCCTTGTCTTAATTCATAAGATGAATTTAAGACAACACCTGCTAATTCTTGACATCTGCCATTTTCATTTTAAGACATCTGTCAAATATTGACATATGGGTCTTAAATTGAAGAGAACTTATTGGAAGATTTTTGTGGAGTGTCCACATGCCAAAACCACATCAAATTGGGTACCATAATCAGATTATGGCGTGAGCCCAATTGGATTAAGTGGGGCGCCCAAGTGGATAAGGATTGGAGAGTCTTGATCAACTTAAACTCTTGGGCACCACCTCTCTTTGAGCTTATCTAATGTTGGCGCCAACTTAGGAGAGAGGGTGGGGTTCTTATCTGATGTGATCAGATAACATCACTCCACCAATCAAAATTTTTCTAAAATTTATTGAAATTTTTTGATTGGTTGAATGATGTGGCACTGCACAGCATACAGGGTCTATATAAACCCTTCTGCGCCTAGGGTTTCGAGGTAGAAGTTATTTTATACAAAAACCTAATAGCTGCCACCCCTCCCATCTTCTCCATATCCTCCATGCTCTCCTATCTCCCCTCTTCACGTCCAAAGAGTTGGACGTTCATCTGGTGCAAGAAAAAGGTGTGGTGATGCCTTGAACAGAAGGCTGCAGGACTTCTTCGACAGGCTACTGCTCCAACTTCAGGAAGACTTTTGAAGATCTTCCTAATCAGATTTAGATCTAATTTTTGGAGCATAGATTCACGAGGAGAAGACGTTCCAGGTCCTGCCTGAGTGGATATCGGTAGAGGCTAGACGCTTGCGTGGCTACATCAAAACCTTGGGCTGTGCTGAGATCATCTACAGAGTTATCAGATTACCCTTGAGGTACTCCTTCTTTCATCATAGTTTTAGATTTAATTTTAGATTTTAAATATCAGATAATAAGATTAGATCTAACAGATATTAGATCTGAAATAGTATAGGATAAAATTTTAAATTATTTCGCCTCAGATTTGGTGAAATCTAGAAGATCATACAAGGAAAGCGATTTTCCTCCATCTAGGACTATAATTCAATTTAAGGAACTCACATCCTACAGATTTTTCACAGCTTTCAACCAATGTGATTAGTTGTTTTCATTCAAGAACTTGTTGCACAATTTTTGGGAGGGAAACTCAACAAAAAATGAAGAATAAGGAGCCTACACCTACTAGAAACATAATTAAATTAGATTAAAAAGAAGAAATGAGCTATGTGTCACCTTTCACTCAACACATCCAATATGGACATAAGTTGGTTGCATAGAAGGTTCAATCAAACAAGATCTAACAAACATAAAATAAACTATGGAAACCAAAGCCATCACAACTAGTGTTGTAATATCACCTTGCTCTGATACCACTTATTGTGCAGGATCTGGAACCACGCATTGCAGCAGGAAGAAAAAAAAATAAACAAAAAAATCAAATATATGGATCAGCCAAAATGCTCACCTCCATGAGGTATGCAAGCTTCACTATGAGAAAAGATAAAATTTATAAGAAGAGATTGCACCTTAACCCTCATACATCAATCTCTCTCTCTCTCAATAAGAAGCTCTCTCTCACAAAAGCTCTCTCTGTAGGAGACCTCCTAAATCCCTGAAATGATCGCTGTCCTCTGCCTGACAGTCTACCTGAAGTCCTTGCTTCTACTTTCTGTCGGTACCTCTCAACCTCTACTCTCCGCCATCTGATGCTTCAGGTACTCTGCCAACTGCTACCACAACACAGATCTCTCTCGATCTATCCACAAGCCTTTTAAAGACCTGAATCCAAGCCTTGATTGGAGATGCACTCCGATTATCACCCGAACACGCCTTTGAACCATCAGATCTCGATTGGCTTTTTCTGGGCCATTTGATCATGCCTCATCACATGCTGCACGCCCTTGATCACGCTGATCAAGTATCCAGCCGTTAGATCAAACCCGTAATGCCTTGGGAGCCATCGGATCGTGCAACCACTAGTGGGAATCGCCTCCGAAATGAGTCCGATACACAGTGGACCGCAAGAAATGCTTGAGAAATGCTCTCATAGTCCACGGCTCCTCACATGGGCTACAGGTCCATGACAGATCGAGGTACACCAGCGCTGTCACATGTTGTGGGCCGCGTGCTCGTGCATCCATTGGGCTGGCTCACGTGTGCCCATGCACATCCACACTGGGCCGCACATCTACAGTCAGCCCACACATGGAACGTCGAGCTTGGGCTACTCCGTTGTAGCCTCCATCGGATATGGGCCCCTCCGACGGCCTATGGGCCCCTCCGACGGCCCATAGGCCTTACCAGCCACCATATTGGCTTCTTTCGTGTGTATCTTCGCTATCTGGACTCCGTTTGATCTATTCTTGGGTTTGTTGAAGTCTGTTCGTCATCTTGGACCTCATTCTGGGCTTATTATGGATCAAATCTCAAAGCATCAAATTTCAACAATCTCCATCTTGTCTCGATATTCGACTTTTTTCTAACTCTGAGAGCTTTTGGATCTCCTCGCGCCCATACCCTGAGGCAAACGCCTGCTGATCATGGATGAATAAATATGGGAGTCGAGTCAGACCGCTCTATCCCATTTCTATCATATACTGTGCTCCTTTTGACCTGAGATTTACTCGGAATAATCTCATGTGGCAATAGAAATCTCACCTTGCGATATCATCTCTCATTCTCTCGAGTCTCGTGTCTCGTATCTGATCCACCTCCACCTAGAGCTCCACCTCGCTCTAGACTCTCCCCGGCTCCTGAAGCTCTACCTCGCATTGGACTCTCCACAGATAGTAATGTCCTCTCATCCTCTTCTTTTCTCCAATATCACCCTATCACCATGCAACACCTTCAGGATTCCTCCATCAGCTCTCTACCTGTAGCCAGTGGAATCCACTCTACTCAGTGAAATAAGATTTTATTAAAATTGGGTATGTATCGGACCTCCCTCAATCTCCTCACTACACCATCATGTGTCCTTTTGCTGACCGTCTCGATACCTTTGATCGCACAGCATGATCCATCTGACAGATGAACAATACCCTCACTGCTCTCTAAAAATCAAACAGCTCCTCTCTACAACATATATAATGGGTGTATATAAAATCTAAAATCTACTACTAGAAAGAAGTAGATACCTCATCAAATATCACAAAAACTTCATCCTCTGACTCGCTACGGGCCGTCGCTGCAGTAGTCCTCATCCGATCTCTCCGTTATGGGTAATCTCTGGCTAGATGCACCAACTCATCGCATTAGTAACATATGATCTTGCTCAAGTCCTTCATCTTGAACTTGGACCACCTTCGTCGTGATCTCCTGTCGCTCCATCTGTCACCACCTGCTCCTTCAGAAACTATCAAAGCTGAGCTACTACCATCTGATCTCGAAACTGGATTCTTCCTCCTGAGAATCTCATTTTAAAGAATCATCATGGTGACCTCATCCATCTTAATGGTACTCTTTCTCACTAGAAGAGCAGTCATCAAGGACTCATACGAAGGAAGAAGCGACGCTAGCAAGACCAACATCCTGATCTTCTCCTCAACTTTCTTACCAATACTGAGGAGGTTGGTGAAGATCTTTTGAAAGTGGCTGAGATACTCCTGCATGCTCTGTCCTTCAGTCATCCATAGTTGGTAAAACTACCTCCAAAAGAAGAAAATATTGATGAAAGACTTCTCCATATACAACTTCTCGAGCTTCGACCACATCGCTATCAAAAAATCTCATCAAGCATATAGATTATCACATCATCCGCTAGGTACAAGCAGATCATACTCACCATCTACATCTGAAGCCACCTCCAATCCCACATCTCTATGGTAGTCGGCTTCTTCTCGCATAGGAGAGCATCGATCAACCCTTGCTGGATGAGCACGTCCTTCACCCTCACTTGCCACAAGAAGAATTACTCTTTCTATCAAACCTGTTGATCTCCATCTTGATTGAGCCTATCTTCTCTATCTTCAATCTTGATCACCACCACCACAACCTGCATCCTAATACCGCCTAGCTTTGATACCAATTGTTGTGACATCACCTTGCTCTGATACCACTTGTTATTCAGGATCTGGTGCCACATGTTGTAATAGGAAGAAAATAAATAAAATAAGAAAATAATCAAGTACATGGACAGTCAAAAGGCTTGCCTCCACGGAGCATGCAAGCTTCACTATGAGAAAAAAAAATTTATAAGAGAAGATCACACTCTCAACCCTTGTACACCAATCCCTCTCTCTTCAACAAGAAGCTCTCCCTCACAAAGCTCTCTCTAAAAGACCTCCTGAACCCCTGATATGACTGCTGTTCTCTGGCTGACAGTCTGCCTGAAGTTTCTGCTTCTACTCTCTATCGGTGCCTCTCAGCCTCCGATCTTTGCCATTTGATGCTTTAGGTACTCTGTCGACTGCTACCATAACACAGATCCCTCTCGATCTGTCCACAGGCCTTTTGAAGATCTAAATCTAAGTTTTGATCAGAGATGCACTTCGATTATCACCCGAACACACCTCTGAACCATCCGATCTCGATCGACTCATCCCTAAGCCATTCGATCACACCTTATCGCATGCTGCATGCCCTCTGATCATGCTGATCAGGCATCCTGCTATCAGATCAAACCATCAATGCCTTGGGAGATGTTGGATCATGCAACCACCAGTGGGAAATGCCTCTGAAACAAGTCTGGTCCACGGTGGACCATGAGAAGTGCCTGAGAAACACTCTCACGGTCCACGGCTCCTCATATAGACCACCAGTCAACGACGGACTGGGGTACACCAGCACTATCGTGCACTGTGGACTGCGCGCCCGTGCATTCGCTGGGCCGACCCGTGCGCGCTCAAGCACGTCTGTGCTAGGCCTCGCACCCACAGTCGGCCCATGCACTACCGTGCATGCTAACTCCACTGGTCTGTGGGCTGTACCAGCCTCCATACTGGCTTCTCTAGTGCGTATCTTCACAGTCTGGACTTCATTTGAACTGTTCTTAGGCTTATTGGACTTCATTCATCATCCTGGACCTCATTTTAGACTTATTATAGATCGAATCTCAAGACATCAAATCTCAACAACTAGAATATGATGAATAATTTGAAACATCGATCAAATATATTCCACAAATTTAAGCCTCAACCATCAACATGCTGCTCAAACCACCAACTAAATTGTTCATGTTTGGATCAAGATAAAATTCCATTCCAAAATCAATATCAATTATTTAAATATAGTTTTTGATTAAAAAGAATCTAAAGCTATCAAAAACCTCTTTTCTATGCTGATCATAACATCAAAATATATCATTCTCTTAAGCAGCTATGGAATCCAAAGCCAAAGGTGAAAATTTGGTATGGAGTAGGAAATATGTTGATGATGCCAAAAATCTTCTGCTTTTCTAGTGCAAAGGTTCATTGCTTGACTAAGTTTAACAGATGACTAATTTGATCAAACAGAATTTAACTCAAATATAGCTACACAATGTAAAGGATACAAAAGAATTAAGAGGAAAAGTTTACAGACCTTTCCATCAAAAACTAGAGATGCCAGACCAATATTCCATATTTTTTCCATCTAGAAATAGCCATAGATTGTATAAAACTAAAAACACTATAGATGGATATAATGAAATTTTGAGAGTTAGACAAGAAATTAATCTCCGATGGCTGTTACCTGAACCAATATCAAAAAACAAAAATAAAAAACTCAAAAACCCTTAGATTTTGTCAATATGCAGGACCCCTAAAACACCCAAAGATTTCTTTGTCAAGAATGAAGGGGACATGCAAAGAAACTCCATACCTCAAATCAATAGTATTAGCAAATTCTCGACCAAAGAGGCCTCTTTTCCGGCCTCTACTCATAGTATGATATCTTAGAGCGCTCTCTCTCTCTCTTGCTATAAACCCAATCTTAACAAAAAAATCAACACATTGAGGCTGCTCCAGAGTGCAGAATCCAAATCAAATCCTCTCAAAACTCTCAAAAAAATTCTCTAAAACTTATAAACCCAAGCCATAACCCTAATCCCAACCCAATCCATAGCATCTTGAAGGCATAGAAAAGTACTAGGGTCTACAGTGTTAGAGTTGTGGAGGGTGAGTAGGGGTTCGTAGGATTGGGGGGCAAGGGGAGAGGGCTAGCGGAGGTATCTTTGAGATTTCAGATGTTCATAGAGCTCCAACCATAAACTCCAAAAACAACGGAATCCCCGAGTCTAGAGCTCAGAAGCTCCTCTTAGACCCTGACAAACAATATCGTGGTCGAGAACTCACAGATCTCTCACCAAAACCCTCAAAAACTATAGATAATACTCCAATCTATGCATGTAATCAGGAGATCAGAGCATAAGGATATCAAGACAAAGTGGAGAAGCTTCTTACCTATCTTTGAGGAAAAGAGAGGAAGAGATCAAGGTCGGGCTTCCCCTTTAGTTTTCGGAGCTTTCTAAACCCCGATAGAAAATGCTTACAATCTCCTTTGGTGGAGACCAAGACGAGGAGGAGGAGGAGGAGGTGGATATTGATGCTTATAAGAGGAGGGGTGGCGGATGGCACTCAATAGCTTAGGCATGCAATGAAGGAGAAGGGGATTGAAGTAGAAGTAGAGGAGGCTTAGGGTATTATTTAGGTTTAGTGGAGTCCAATGATGCTTATAAATGTTGTCTAGAATTCTGACCTAACAATGCTTATAAGTGTCATTAAAAGTCATTTTTTATTAAATTTTAATAAGCATGAGGAAGTAGGGTGGAACATTTTACATTTGCCAATGCTTTAAACTAACATCAGCAAATAAAAGTCAACTATTTTCCTTTCTTTTGTAGTGCTGGCTACCCCGATCAAGACTACCTAAATATTCAAATATTAGAGGGATTAGTTAGAGAAGAGAAGAAACTACTGTATAATTTTTCTTCTCCCTTCCTCGTATTGTCTGAGTTCTCCTTTTAGAGTAATATTCATGTCAAAGCCACTCCTAATAAAGAAAATATCTAAAATTTTTCCAAAGAGGAGAGAGACAATAAAGAATATTTTTTATCTTATTCTTGCATCAAAAGTGCTTGAATAATGGATTTCATTATGTGCTTTCTATCATGATTGCACATACGACTTAAAGAGTTTTTCAAAAGTGGAAAATACATGATTCAACCCTTTCGATGCATTATGGATAGAGCATTCAGTTGGGTTGTGGATACATTATTAAAGACCATTATGGTGTAGTTTGGTATACTGATCGATGTAACTATTTTGTTAGCACTAATAGTGCTAGAGGTAGAGCTTCAGGCTGCTTAGAGGGGATTATTGATAGAGGTCACTCATCTTCGATTCAGGCGCATATGGCTTGAAGGTGATTCTAAAACTATAATGAGCTGGATTTTCATTGGTACAAGAAATCATGTAATGCATAACTTATTGATATCTTCTCACCCTTTGTTGCTAGATGTTGCTGTTCTTTACTCTCAACTATACTTCTTCTCCGTTACCCACACATGTAGAGAAGTTAATCAACCTATAGATTATTTATCTAAACTCTATGCCGATTTGGGTGTATGCTCGTCCTCTTCTTCCTCCTGATATCCAATCTCTTCAAATGGTCGAGATGGCTGGTATTTGCTTTCCTAGATGTAATATTCTTACTTTTTTGGTGGGGCATAAGCCCCAGCCCTATGTACTAAAAAAATCCTATGGATCCTAAGAGTTTCATTTCTCATGAATTTCACAAGATAACTCCCCAAAAATCCAAATTTACATCACGTTTTCTATATCATTTTATTCTTAAGTATGCTTTATTTATAACAAAAATCTTATATTATAAGAATATTCTACATGTGTTATGTTTGAATGAACTACAAGTAAAGCTGACTTACTAGATTTTTGGCTCACTTTTATTTCCCTTGTTTTTTTTCAGATGCTAATAAATAATGCAGATGGGATCACAGGCTATGAGCAAAGGAACTAGGGTATAGAAGTTATCCTTTTATTAAATAAATACTATATGTAGCTGACGTTATTTGAGTTAGAAAATAATGTTGGAATTTACAACGTGGATATTTATCATTTTAAGAGATATTAAGTATTATTGTTATTTGTATTGATATCTTATGGAGTTTTTTCTTAGATCTTGGATAAAATTCTATGAGATGTGCGGCCGTTTGTCTTGTTTGTGTTTGTACTAGTGGGGCTGGGGTGTGACACAATGTCACGAGCTTGTACAAATGCAATGAGAAAAACTAATGAGATAGGTCGGCACGCAAGAGAGAGATTCTTATGAGTATTGGACTTTGTCATGCTTGACATCTACTTTTCCTTTCTTCCCAGCTTTCCATTTTTCATGTTCATACGGACTATGACTACAAATGCAAAGCGAGATCTTTAGATGCATTGTATCCATCTTTTTATCCAAATTAACTAAAGGGACCGATAGTTTGAAGAAGATTTGATATCCTTAAAGTGAAGCTACAAAGATCTATGTGGACAATCAATTAGCAATAGCATTAGCAAAGAATCATGTTCATCATGAACAAAGCAAGCACATCGATGTTCACTTCCATTTTATTAGAGATCAAACAAAAAAAAAGAGGTTCAATTAGAGTACATCAAGTCTGGAGATCAAGTTGCCGACATTTTCATCAAGACCCTTAATTTAGAATTATTTCGTAAAATAAAGATATTACTTGGAATGGCAGATGGTAAGAAATTTGGTTTAAGAGGGGGTGTTCGAATTGTAAACCAAATTAATATTATCTTGTTATTAGTAATGATGTTTAGTTTTTTTCTATGAAATTCACTTAGAATATCTCTACATGTATAAAATCAAAATGTTACTTATATAAAAATTAGAAATATGGCTCTTAATATTTTGTATAGAAGGTAGTTGAAGGATTATAAAATTCACTATATAAAGAATGTACTTGAGCCATTTTGAATTAAGAGACTGGAAGAAATTTCAAACAAAGTTAAAAATTCTCTTCTACTAATAAATCTACTCTTTTCATCTCTTGTATGAGAAATACTATAAATAATCCTCTCCAGTGTTCTCTCATACTAATCAGAGATAGGCCAACTTCCTTCGCCCCTTATTGGAGCCAACCAACTCTCTTAGATTTAAGTAGATTATTGAACTCAATATGGACTATGTTGACCACTATAAGTATTCACGAAGATCACTAGATTCGACATGAATTACTTTATCCACTATAAGTAGGACTCGATATGGATTACTTTGACTACTATGAATACTCAAGTAAGCTATCAGACTCGATGTAGGCTACCTTCACCACTACGAGAACTCAATGTGGATCATGTTGGCTATTACGAGTAAGAACTGGATATCTTTTTAAGATCTACAACTTCACACCAACTCCTTATGGGGTTGAATTGGGCCAAAATTTTATTGTTTGGGCTAAAAAATGGACCGATCAAACCAAAATTTTGTTTCTTTCAATCCATGAAGAATTAAGTAATTAATAGAAGGAAAATTGATGCAGAAACTGAGATCTATTTTTATAGACTTCTAGCATTTTTTCATGATTTTTATATTAATCATGTTTATTTGGAGACCTAGTTTTATTTGAACTAGGAAGAGGATTTTAATTCAAATTATTCAAGGATGGACATATTTTTAGGATATAAGAAAATAAATCCGGCCCAAATTATATAAGGTAAACCTTATTATTACAAATAAAAGCTACGTACCTCAGTTTATATAAAGGTAGAGAATCAAATAAAACAAAATGAAACTTAAGCCCTATTTTTGTAATTCTTTATCATTTTTAGTTTTTTTTTTGAGAGATTTGAGTTAAGTGGGTTGAAAAAAGTCTTTGTTATCCTTGATTAAATTAGTTTGGTATTAGAGCTTTAGTCCTTTATATCTAGGAAAATCTTAGTTTATGGTCTAGAAGTGTGAATAATATAAGAAGTTAGGAGGACTATCTACGCTTCAATTACATTAAGGATAAAAAATGAGTATGGCTGCTAGTTTTCCTCAATGAATGATGGGATGAAGAGATGTCTTACACAACTAGAAGAGAAGATTGCCCAGCTCACCAAGATTATTTTCAAATTGACAATATCTTCAACGCAACCACAAGCACTAGCAGCTCCTATTATGAAGCTATTTTTATATTGGAAGATGAAGTCCTCCATCCAGTGAGGAGGATGATCAATCTATAGATATAAAAATCTCTTTCTTTAATTATTTAAATTAAAACTTGAATCATGGTCTCTATATACAACATGATTGTTGATGCAGAAAGGCTAAATAATTAGCTAGACTAGTTAAAGACATACTTTACTATCTACAGAAACTTTAGTATTCAGAAGGCAGTTTTCGCTTGTCTCAAGTTTTTTAGCCATGCTCTTACTTGGTAAAATTCATACATGAGAAATAATGATATTTTCAATCTAATGAGAGCAAATTCAAGGGCATAATCAAGAAGTAGTTTTACATAATCAGCCATGAAGAGAATCGATAGATCAAATGGTAGTATCCATGGTAGAAGTATGATCAATCCATCCAGAATAACACCATCAAGTTCCATAAGCAAGTAATTTATCTTGGAATCTCCATTGATGATCATGCAGTTTTGATGAAGTATGTTGGAGTTCTCCATAAAAGAATCTGAAAAGAGTTGAAGCTCTTCAAGGTTGAATACATCAATGAAGCTAGCATGAAGGTCATGGGGATTGAGAAGAAAATTAATCTAGAAAAAATCGAGAAGGGTGACAAATTCAAGAAAAGAAGAAAAAATTCAGATTAAAAAGGGGAACAAAGTAGAAAGCACATCAACATGGCTCAGCAAAATTTCTTTGATTACTGCAACCTTCGAAGACACACCAAGGAGAAGTGATGGTTTGTAACCATCAATATAACTTATTATAATAGTTACAACTATTGCTATCTGTATATATTAAAGTGTAATGATCATAGACCATTTTTTTAACGATGGTTAAGAGTTATCCTATGGTGAAGACTTGTAACAATCCATATAGCTTATAGCAACAGCTATAATTATCGCTATATATACATATTAAAGTTTGACAATTATGGATAATTTTTTTATTGACAGTCATGCAAATATTGGTATTGCTATTATACCATGATATTTATAACCATTGCCATAAGTTTAATTTGTTGCAAGGACTTTAAGTATCACTATAGATGAGTTATCACTTATCAATTAATAAATTATTTTTATTGTACAAGGATGAACTTCATTATTATAAATAGAGACTATGTATCTCAATTTTAAATCAATCAACGAAAGAAATAAGACTAAAACCTACTTTTACAATTCTTCTCTCTTTTTAAATTTTTTTTAAGAGATTCAAGTTGAGTGGGTCGATGAAAATCTTCTTTTTCTTGATTAGATCATTTTAGCTAGAACTAAAATATAATTAGATCTATTTAATTGATTCTAATTTTTAGGAACTCAGTCAGACCGGATTAAGGAGTAGGACAACCTAGACCATAAATGACCGAGTCAATACATCCACGCAAATATGCATAAACACACACACACACACACACATATATATATATATATGTATGTATGGATGGATGTATGTATGTATGTATGTATGTTAGGCATACTTACATACAAACAAAATATTAAGATTAATTGGTTACTATATAAATATGGTTAATTTTAATAGATTCTTCCTTCATTATATTGGGAAGAATATATTATTTTTTGAATATTGATTTTCTCTATTTTTTATCATAGTTTTGATTGCTAAAATATCATATATATTTTATCTTGTAATTATTCTAAAAATATTGCAAGATAAAATAACTTTTTATTAATAGAATGAGGTACTAATACTTATAACAACTTTTAATAATATTTTAATAATTATGAATATCTGTTATAGAATTATCATCTTATTGTATTAGTTTTTAAGATTATTGCTATAAATTGCCATCTTCTGTTATGATTATAATATACCATTGTAATAAAATAATATTTGGTAACATTTGTCTTAAATTGCTACAATATTATAAATCTTTTTGTGATAGTTTCTAAACTATTGTTATATAACATTATCTTTTATAGTGGCTACAAGATACCATTGCAATATAAAATATTTTAGCAACACCCATAAATAATCAATATAATATTATATATCTTTTATGATATTTCTAAAACTATTATTATAAAATATTTTTTGTAATAGTTATGAGAGACCATTGCTATATAATAATTTAACCTTTACTAATACTTCTAACAAACTATTGCAACATTATGTATCTTTGTAATATTTGCTAAAATTTTTACTTGAGAGTAATTATAATAACAAATGTTGCTAAGTGTTACTAAAATTCCATCGCCATAGAATTTATTTGTTGTAATAGAGGGATTTGATGTGCTTTAACTGATATAACAAAATGTGCCTGGACTATAGCAAGACACATTTATTTTAATTATCATATTTCTTTTGGATAGTAGCCGTTATTTTTTCCTTAACAACTACGTAGCATTGATCTTCCAAGTGTAGGTGTACTTGTGGGTTGCATGGTTCATTTATTGAGAATGGTATTGAATTTGGATGAAAGTTGAGAGTTATTCTTATATGGATGTTTTCGATCATATTAAATCCATCATGTGTGAAGAGGAGATGTTGGATTTTGAATTTGATTGTGCTGCTCATGATAAGCTAGCCCGACCAAGATCACTAAATATTCAAATATTAAAGGGACTAGTTAGAGAAGAGAAGAAACCACCATATAATTTCTCCTTCTCCCCTCCTCGTATTGTCTAAGTTCTCTTTTTAGAATGGTATTCACGTCAAAAACACACTCGATAGAGAAAATATCTAAATTTTTCCAAAGAGGAGAGAGACAACAAAGGATTTTTTTTCATTTTATTCTTGCATCAAAAGCACTTAATAATGGATTTCATTGTGTGCTTTCCATCATGATTGCACATACAATCCGAAGAGTTTTTCAAAAGTAGAAAACATGTGGCTCAACTTTTTCGATGCATCGTGCATAAAGCATTCAATTGGGTTGAGATACATTACCGAAGACCATTATGGTGTTATTTGTATGCCGATGCAATAGCTTCATTAGCTCTGATGGGGCCAATGGCAGAGCTTCAGGCCGCTCAAAAGGGATTATTGATGGAGGTTATTTATATCTTGTATTCAAGCGAATATGACTTGAAGGCGATTCAAAAACTATGATGAGCTAAATTTCCATAGATATAGGAAACTAGGTAGTGCATAACTTATTGACATCTTCTCACCCTCTTGCTGGATATTGCTGCTCTTTGCCCTCAAATGGACTTCTCCATTATCCATACATGCAGAGAAGCTAACCAACCTATAGATTATTTATCTAAACTTTATGCCAATTTGGGTATATGCTCATCCTCCTTTCTTCCTCCTAATATCGAGTCTCTTGTAATGGCCGATATGGCTTTTATATTCTTTTCCAGACTATAATATTTCTTACTTTCTTTGTTGGGGCACGAGTTCCCCATGTACATATTGTGGTCAAGGATGTGTAGTTCGAATGAATCGGTCTCCACTTCTACATACACGAGGTACTATCCAATTTGACCTTTGGCCGCTATGGCACGGGATCTTACAGTAGAAAAAGGTCCCATCTCATATAAGCCCGAGTCCCTCTTAACTCACAACTAATATGAGACTAATGATGCTCTCCCTCCTACACTATAATATAGCCTCCCAATTAAGAGAGACTCTGGGCAAGGTTATGGGAGGTGCACCATAGTCAGCCAGGAGCACATCGACCTCTTCTTGGCACATCAATATTGCGATCAAGGGCTCGTGGCTTGGACGGATCGGTTTCACTCCTATATACGTGAGGTATTATCCATTTTGGTCTCTGGCCGCTGTGGCATAGGGCCTCACAATTTTGTCCTTCAAAAGACACCTCACAGGAGAGAGAATATTTCATCCCATATAAGTTAAAGTCTTCCTTGACTTACAATCAATGTGAGATTAATGATGCTCTCCCTCCTATACCACAACAGTACCAAAAAAATTCTACAAATCCTGCGAGTTTCATTTTTATGGATTTACAAGGTAACTCTCCAAAATTTCAGATTTACATCAAGTTATCATTATCATTTTATATTTTAGTATGCTTTATTTATAACAAAAATCTTATATTATGAAAATATTCTGTGTTATGCTTGAATGAACTAGAAATAAAGGTGATGTACTGGACTTTTTGGCTCACTTTTATTTTCTCTTATTCCTTTTGTGATGACAAAAATAATAAGGATTGGATAATAGGCTGTGAGCAAAAGAATTGGGATATGGAAGTTATCCTTTTATTAAATGAATGCTATGTAGCCGACGTTGTTCGAGTTAGAAAATCATGTGGAAATTTACAATGTGGATATTTATCATTTAAGAGATATTAAGCATTCTAGCTTATCTGTATTGATATCACATGGAATTTTTCTTAGATCTTGGATCAAATTCTATGGGATGTGCGGCCGTTTGTTTGTTTTGTTCGTACTAATGGGGCCGGGTTGTGACATAATGTCACAAGCTTGTACATATATAGTGAGAAAACAAATAAGATAGATGAGCGAGATAGAGATTCCCATGACTATTGGACTTTGCTGTGCTGGACGTATCTACTTTTCCCTCCCTCCTAGCCTCCCATTTTTCACGTTTGGCCTCCATTTTTCATGTCCATGCGGATAACGGCTACAAATTCAAAGCGAGATCTTTAGGTGCGTTGTATCCATATTTTTATCCAAATTAACTGAAAGGGCCAATAGTTTGCTCTTGTGACTAAAAAACTATAAATTTCTTACAAGAGTCTGATGGCATCTACACAGAACTCAAAGCTCTGATTTGTACACATGGCAAGCTGCATTATTATTTTGATTTGTACACATGGCAAGCTGCATTATTATTTTGAGTGCTGATCCAAGTGATATGCTAACTGACACCACAAGATGTGGTGCATCTGTTGATGCCATCTACCATAGGATGGATGGTTGTGTATGAGATGTGCTCACAGCACAAACCATGCGATGCATGCGATACATGGTTATCCAAACAGCATCTATGAATGCATCGCATTCTCTATTGTTTTAGATGGTAGAAAAAATTATTGGCTCGAATGGTTCTACTACCATGTATATCTTAGACTATTTAATGATAAGTCAACATACCATCTAAGATGGTTAACTTTTTTGCATTCAAAATAGTAAAATTATTAGGCAAATCATAGTTAACAATAAAATTTTTTCATTCAAAATTTTCGATCAAGCTTGGATAATAGTGCATGTTTTCAATAATAGATGATGTATTAGTTTGTTATTGGATGATCTAAAATACATGTGATAGAATTATTCTAAATAATCTAATATATATATATATATTAAAATAGAGGCCTCTATGCTGGTAGGCCTCTGTTTTGACATATGTTATTTTGGAGAAAGGGAGAGAGCCACGTGAAGAAAAATCAGAAGAGAAACGCTCGCTGGAGTAAAGCGGCGGGAGCAAAGAGAAAAAAAAATATCCTCCTCTCACCTCCTTGCCCCTCACCCCTCGCCTCTCCATCCTCCTCCAGCTCCACTTGTAATGGTGCTAAACTATGCTAGCCACGATCGTGCGATCATCTCCGCCGCCATCCTCGAAGGTCGTCGAGCCTCGCTGAATCTCCACCGCATATGAGCGGATCTACCAAACTGGAGGTCGTCACTGAGGTTTGCTTCTCCGACTAGAGCAATGCCAACGCTGGAGTCCTTCCTCCACCACTGCCACGCACAACAAGAAATCGAGGACGACCTTCACCTCCTCCGTCGCTACCACTCTGCCCTCGAGATCGCCAAGGATGAGGCCACCATCGACCCCTCCTTCTCCTTCGCCACTAACACACCTCCTATTGAGTTTTGACACCTCGAATTTGATCCATAGTAGAGAAGCCCATAGAAGAAATGCCCAAGATGGAGAAGACCAGTAGACCAGGTTAGCAGATGCAGCACGATGCTCATGACGGAGTGGCCCAGAGGCGCGGCCGTAGGCCCGGCCTGTGGGTGCCTAGGTCACTGCAGAGCGCAAGTCCCAGACATGCAGCCTGCAGCGCACACGGCCTAGGCGTGTGGCCTATAGTGCATGCGGCCCAGGCAGGGCCTACTGCATGCTGAGCCAGCATGGGCACGTGGTCCTAGCATGCACCCATGTAGTCTTCCATGCACCTGCGGTCCAGGCGCATGCCCATGCGGTTTACCACACCTCTCGCATGGACCGTCGCGGTCCAAATCCATTTTATCACAGTCTAGAGCGCTATTTTGCATGATCTGACGGTTGCGACATGGGCAAGTGCGCGATCTTAAGCGATCAAGCGGCCATGGATGCGTGCGGGAGTGATTGGACAATCAGGGATATTTTTGAGTCCTGTTGAGAGTCTGATTTCGATCTAGACTCATTTTGAGGCCTATAAAAAGGGATGCATGAACTGAGAGAGAAATGTAACAGCTTGACGTGAGCAGCAAGCAGTAGCGGTTGTGGAGCATAGTGAGCAGCTAGAGAGTCCTTTTAGGAGTTCTGTGAGAGCTTTTATAAGGAATTTTAGTTTTTATTGATAGAGAGATTGATATACAAGGTTGAGAGAGTATGATCTCCTCTTGTATTTATTCTTTCTTTCATAGTGAAGCTTTGCATGCCCTGTGGAGATAAGTCTCAGGCTGATCTATATATTTGATTGTATCTTTTTAGTTTTTTCTATTATGACATCGACATCGTCATCTGTGTTAGCGATCTTGAGTAGAGGATCCATATTCCGCACTTGTGAGGGATCCTTCTTAATAAGTGGTATCAGAGCTTGCGGTTATCCAGGTTGCGGTGGTTTTGATCGAGATTGAAAAAGATGGAGAAGATAGACTCAATCAAGATAGAAATCAACTGATATAATAGAAAGAGTAACTTCTCCCTATGACAAGCAAGGATGAAGAATGTGCTCATTCAATAAGGGTTGATTGATACTCTCTTGTGCAAAGATAAGCCGACTACTATAGAGAAGAAAGATTGAAAGCAGCTTCAGATGCAGGTGGTGAGCATGATCTGTTTATACTTAATGGATGATGTGGTGATCCATGTGCTTAACGAGACTTCTTCGATGGTAATGTGGACGAAGTTCGAGGAGATATATATAACAAAGTTGCTCATTAATGCTCTCTTTCTCTAGAAACAGTTCTACCAGCTATGGATAAGTGAAGGAGAGAGTGTGTAGAAGCATCTCAGTAACTTTCAAAAGATTCTCACTGATCTCAGCATTGACGAGAAGGTTGAGGAGAAGACTAAGGTATTGGTCTTGCTTTCGTTGCTTTTTTTTTCTTTGAATCTTTGGTAATTGCTCTTCTTGTGGAGAATAGTACCATCAAGATGGATGAAGTCACTTCTACACTTTTTCAGAATGAGATTCTCAGGTAGGAGAATCGAGCTTTGAGTTCAGATGGCAACTCAGCTTTGATGGTGAATGTAGTGATGGTAGAGGATGAAAGGGTAGAGGATTGTAAGATGGGCAGTCCAGATCTAAGTCAAGGGACTTCAGTAAGATCAGGTATTATAGGTATGATGAGTTGGGCATCGAATCAAAGATTGCCCACAACTTAGAGATCAGACGAAGGGTACGATAGTGGTGGTCCATGGTAGCGACACTGATGAGACTGATGATGTGTATATGGTCTCAGATGAGGTATCTATATATTCTCCATAGTGGATTTTAGATTCTACATGTTCGCATTATGTTTGTTGGAGAGAGAAGTTATTTGACTGCCAAGAGAGTAGCGAGGGTACTATTCATCTGCTGGATGGATGGATCAAGCTGTGTGATCAAGGACATCAGGACTGTCAGCTTACAGACACATGATGGAGCGATGAAAAAATTAGGCGAGGTCTGATACATACCTAATTTCAGGAGTAATTTAATTTACTGAGTAGACTGATTTTAAGCAGCTATAGGTGGAGAGTCGATAATGAAATCCTGAAGATTTTACATGACAGTAGGATTGTATTGAAAGAGAAGAGGTATGGAGGATATTACCTCTTGGCAGGAAGCTATGTGTGAGGTGGAGCTTTAGGAGCCAGTGGGAACTCAAAGTGAGGTGGAGCTCTGGGTATAAGTGGATTGGGCATGAGACAAGAGACTCGGGAGGATGACAGGCAATATCGCAGGATAAAGCTCCTATTGCCGTAGGAGGCTATCCCAAGTAGGTCTCAGGTCAGATAGGTCACAGCATATGACAGAGATGGGATCGAGCAGCCTGGCTCGACTTTCATATTATCCATCTATGAGCAGTTAGATATTGTCCTAGGATATGGGGCCAAGATCATCCAGAAGCTCTCAAAGTTATGTGAAAGCAGAATGTCGAAGTGAGATGGAGATTGTTGAGTTTTGACGTCAAGAATTCGATCCACGGCAGAGAAGCCCGCAGAAGAAAAGCTCAAGACGGAGAAGACAAGCAGACCAGGCCAGTAGACGTAGCACAAGGTTCATGATAGAGCAGCCCGGAGGTGCGGCTCGCAGGCCCGACCTGTGGGTGCCCGATCACTGCAGAGCGCACGGCCCAGTAGGGCTTGAGCGCATGGCTTGTAGCATGCATGTCCCAAGTGGGGCCTGCTGTGCACTGGGCCAATGTGGGCACCCGAGTGCATGCTGGGCATACTGTGGCACGCGGCCCAAGATGCGCACTGGCGCATGATCCAGGCATGCGCCCACGCGGTCTACCATGCACCCGTGGCAAATATCGCAATCCACACCTCCCGCATGGACCACCGCGGTCCAAATCCATTTTATCACGGTCTACAGTGTTGTTTTGCACAATCCGAGAGCTGCAATATGTGTAGATGCACGATCTTGCATGATCAAGCCTCCACAAGCACGTGTGGGAGCGATCGGATGGTCAGGAACATTTTTGAGTCCTGTTGAGAGTCTGATTCGAGCTAGACTTGTTTAAGGTCTATAAAAATGATACATGAGCTAAGAGAGAAGTGTAGTGGCTTAGCGTGAGCAGCAGGCAGTAGCGGCTGTGGAGCATAGTAAGCGGCCAGAGAGTCTTTTTAGAGATTCTATGAGAGCTTTTGTAAAAGATTTTAGCTTTTTGTTAATAGAGAGATTGATGTACAGGGTTGAGAGAGTGTGATCTCCTCTTATATTTATTCTTTCTTTCATAGTGAAGTTTTGCATATCCCATGGAGGTAAGTCTTGGACTGATCTATATATTTGATTGTGTCATTTTATTTCTCTTCTTCTTTCCTTCCAACCTCCCATTTTTCATGTTTAGCCTCCCATTTTTCACGTATTTGATTGTGCAAATGCTTGACGTGTCTGGTTTTCTTCCTCCCAACCTCCCATTTTTACGTTTAGCCTCCCATTTTTCACATTCACGTGGACAACAACCACAAATGCAAAGCCAGTTCTTTAGGTGCGTTGCATCCATCTTTTTATCCAAATTAACCGAGGGGATCAATAGTTTGGTCTCACAGCTAAAAACCTTTAAGTTCTTACAAGCGGTCACATGGCATCTATACATAGCTCAAAGCTCTGGTTTGTACACATGGTAAGCTGCATTATTATTTCGAGCACTGATCCTAGTGATATGCTCATCGACACCACAAGATATGGTGCATCTGTTGATGCCATTTATCATAAGATGGATAGTCATGTATGAGATATGCTCGTAGCATGAACCATGCAATGCATGCCATACATAGTTATCCATCTTGATGGGTCTACGAAAGCACCATATGCTCTATTATTTTAGATGGTAGGAGAAATTATTGGTTAGATCAGTTCTACTACCATTTGTATCTCAGACCATTCAAAGATAAGTCAACATATATACCATCCAAAATAGTTAATTTTTTCATCCAAAACAATATAAATTGCCAGGCCAATCATAATTAATAGTAAAATTTTTTTCATTCAAAATTTTTTATCAAATTTGGATAATAATATATATATTTTAATAATAGATGATGTATTAGTTCGTTATTGGATGATCTAAAATATATATGGTAGTATTTTTTTAATCAATAATTTTTCGGGACGGTAGAGGGTATCAAGGTAGCTGATCCATTGACAGCTGGAAAGGCAGCGGAAACTAGAAAGGTAAGTAAGGAGGGCAGGTCACCCGTGAGGACGAGAGAGCCCGACCCTGTTCTCTTTTTCTTATTTGTTAAAAAGATTCAGAAATTTTTGGGTGGTTTAGCGGTCGAAAACACTTCGCACTGATGCTTGGAGCCGTGAAGTCACGGGCTTCTCCTTGTCCATGCTTTGATGATACTGACATAACCTCATGCCCGGTTTTTCTAATCTTGCATGATTGGAGTAGAGTGAGAGATTAAAAAACGTGAAAAATATTGTACAACCGTGCGCCCACGTCTAGGTGTCTGGATGAATGCATGGGTTATCTTCAAAAAAGACTGCAAGCAGGCCAGAAATGCTAATCAAACCTTGATGTAGGAACACGTCAATCAAAGGACCAGTGAGAACTCAGCACGTCTCTATATATATGCATAGCTTTGGTGCAAGGCTTCTCATCCCCGTTCACGTACGCTATAGCCATTTTCACCGACACCACGAACATGTCCATCACCTTTCTTATATTTCTCCTCCTCATCTCTCCCAATGCCTTGCCGGCCATCGGTCGACCCCATTGTTCGCTCGACCCGATAGCCAGCGAGGTGCGCAACACTACGAATAGCCTGAAAACCTATATAATTTATGTGCAGCCAAACCATGCCACCGCTCAGTCCGACGATCCCCAAGAATTGGAGAGGTGGTACAGGTCATTCCTACCCTCCGGCGTGGTCAACTCAGGCGAGCCCCGGCTTGTCTACTCCTACAGCAGATTCATTATGGGGTTTGCTGCGAGGCTGACCGACGAAGAGCTTGCTGATGTGAAGAAGAAGGATGGTTTCTTGCATGCACACCCCGACCGCCTAGTGCCTCTTCAGACGACCTACACGCCAGAATTCTTGGGCCTGCATAGGGACCAAGGCTTCTGGAAGGACTCCAACTTCGGCAAAGGCGTCATCATCGGCGTGCTGGACAGCGGAATCTTACCGACTCACCCATCCTTCGATGATCACAACATGCCTCCTCCACCAGCAAAATGGAAAGGGTCTTGCGAGTTCGACGTGTCCCTGTGCAACAACAAGCTCATCGGTGCAAGGACTTTCACCCAAGGAATGAACGCCATGAGAACATCACAAGGTGCTGTGCGGCTGCAAGCACCGTACGATTATACTGGACACGGGACACACGTTGCCGGCACCGCGGCCGGCATGTTTGTCGACAATGCCAATGTCGTCGGGCAGTTCACTGGCACTGCCGCCGGTATAGCACCCTATGCTCATCTGGCCATATATAAAGTCTGCGGCCGTGGCGGATGTCCCGGGTCTGACATACTTGCCGGACTCGACAGTGCCATAGCCGATGGAGTTGACGTCGTATCGCTCTCCCTCGGTGGCCCATCTGTTCCTTTCTATCAGGATGCCACAGCCATCGGTACGTTCAGAGCCATGGAGAAGGGCATCTTCGTCAGCTGCGCAGCAGGGAACAATGGACCCTCCTATCGCACGCTCTCGAACGAGGCACCATGGATGTTGACGGTTGGAGCAAGCACGGTCGATCGGTCCATTCGATCCACCGTGGAGCTCGGTAGTGGAGATAAGCTTCATGGAGAGGCCGTCTACCTGCCCATGCCTAGCGAATTCGTCCAAAAAATCTACCAGGCTAGTGACTCCACCTTCTTGCGCCTCCCTGGAGAATCCAGTACTCTCGAGCCTAGGGCCTGCAGTCTGACATGCTACCACTGGTGTATCCTGGGTCGGTCGGAGGACCAAGGGCTGCCTTCTGTCTCGATGGCTCACTTGATGGCATCGATGTCAAAGGAAGATTGTGGTATGCGATATATTAAGAAGAATATTAGTACGGTGGACCAAGGTGTAAACGTCAAGAGCGCCGGAGGGCTGCTATAATTATTGCCAACGGCAAGGAAGAAGGCCACACCATCACTATCGGCGTCCACGTCCTGCCCGCTTCCCGTGTCAGCTACGTCGATGGATTGAAGATAAAATCTTACATCCAGTCGGTTTTGTATCCCAGGGCATCGATCACGTTGGAGGGCACATTGTTTGGAATATCTCCAGCTCCGGCGGTTGCTTCCTTCTCCTCCAGAGGACCCAGCGTGGCCGACCCAACCATCCTGAAGCCCGACATCATCGGCCCTGGGGTGAACATATTAGCTGCATCGCCCTTCCTGGTGGGGCCTTCCGGAGCTACAACAATGTTTAATATAATGTCCGGCACATCCATGGCCACCCCACATCTTAGTGGGTAGCTGCTCTGCTGAAAACAGGCACCCTGACTGGTCGCCTGCAGCGATCAAGTCGGCGATCATGACGACTGCCACTTTGACTGCCAACGACGGCAGAAGGATCCCTGACCAGAACCTA
The DNA here is from genome assembly GCA_000441515.1 of Elaeis oleifera. Taxonomy (NCBI): domain Eukaryota; kingdom Viridiplantae; phylum Streptophyta; class Magnoliopsida; order Arecales; family Arecaceae; genus Elaeis; species Elaeis oleifera. Next base: position 26,840 of record KE506509.1, on the reverse strand, counting down.
AACACCGCAGACTTCTTCGCACTCGGATCCGGCCATGTGAATCCGATGAGAGCTGACAAGCCAGGCCTCGTCTACGATCTCAGCTCCAGCGATTACATCGCTTACCTATGTGGCCTGAAGTACACTGATCAGCAGGTTTACGTCATAGTGGGTCATTTCGTCTCGTGTTCATCTGTCAAGAGCATCTCCGGCACGGAGCTGAACTTACCCTCGTTCATGGTGCCTTTAAACAGCGGAAACCGCTACAAATTGGATGTCTTTCGGATGGTGACGAATGTCGGAGCTCCGAATTCGATATACGAGGCGCAAGTCATGGCTCCGCAAGGGGTGTCCGTCGCGGTGAATCCTACGCGGCTGACCTTTCTCAAGTCAACGAGAAGGCAACGTTCAAGGTGACCTTCTCCGGAGAAGGCAGCAGCGGTGGCAATTATAGGCAGGGCTCATTGAAATGGGTCTCATCAGATGGAAATACAATCGTTAATAGTCCAATAATGGTACAGATCGCTTGATAGAGAGTATGGAGCATCTCTCAGGTGCTTCTGCCATGTAAGCAAGTAAATGAAGTCGATCTAGTACTGTGTCTCTGCTTGTGTGTGGTGTGTTGTTTGCAGCTGTTTAATAACGGTGGGAGTGCCACCTTGTTGCCGAGTTGAAACTCGGAACCTCTACTCAGCTGGTGAGGACTGGGAGGAGACGTTTCATGTGTTTTGCATGTATGAAAGTTTGCTGTTCTCTCTTTGTGGTCATCTCGCGTGTTCTTGATTGCTTAATTAAATTGCTCGATATCTGATGAAATTTCTGCTTGGACAATAACAATCATCGTTCATCCGGGGTGTTTTTGCTATGATCCACGTGCTTGGTTCGATAATTTGGTGATGGCTTGGTTAGGCCGGATAAGGACTGGATGATAACCTCATCCATTCAGTGTAAACAATTATAGTCAACTCTATAACTTGAGCAAGGTGCTCAACGCTGCATAAATGCAATATTATAGTTACGGCCCACGTGGAAGAAGTTAATAATCTTGCCGAGTGTGCAGCTAATCTGATCCCGAGAATAGTCGGCCTGACCTCCGTCCTACCGAGAAGCCAGATAGGGACGGCCTAATCACCACCAGAACGGACAACCTGAAATAATGACCGCGCCAGCCTGTCACACGCGGACGCAATTATGCTCGGAGTCATTACCTGACCGTAATCGCATGGATATAATGCCAGAAACTGCTGAACAAAATCATACGAGACTGATACTATAAAATAAAAATCATACGAGACTGATACTATAAAATATCATATGAGCCGGATTTAATTCATAGTTTGTCATATTTTTTTAATACTAATTTTTTAAAAATTAAAATTTAAATATTTTTTACTAACAAATTATTAGTCTCATAATTAAATTTTTTTCTACTTTTAGTACATACTATTTAGCGATATACATTATATGATCATATGATACTAAATATATAATCAAGTGACACATAATATAAGCTTTTTTGATACATATTTAGCAACGATTTAATACATATATACCTACAGTTAAATTGATATATAGTTTAATGAACTTAGTATGTACCAATACATAATATATAACTAGTTGATATATACCTAGCAAAGTATTCATCCGACGTTCTAATACATACCTCTAAATAAAGTGATACATAATTTTCAGAGCATAGCATTAATTAGTATATAGCACATAAGCAAATGATATACAATAGACGTCTTACTAATATATATTATAAATTTTTTGATGCACATACAATAATAACTTAATACATATTTATAGATAAATTGATACATAATTTACCGAACTTAGTGTTCATCAGTACACAATATACAGTCAGTTGATATACACCTAGTAAAATATTCATTCGACATTCTAATATACACCTCTAGATAAATAATACATAGTTTTAATGAACTTTTAGATACAAAAATCTTAGAAAGATGATGGATTTAGAAGAGAAGAAGAACTTAAAGAAGATCTTATAGATAGGAGAGATGGAGCGTGGGATTAGGAAAGAAGAGAGATACAGGAGGAAGACCTTACGAATGGAGAAAATGACTTGATGAGGAAGATAATGAATGGAGAGACTTGATGAGGAAAAAAGAGAATATGGACGGTCACAAAGAATCTCTTAGGTATATATTTTATTTTTTTTATTGTTCAGTTATGAAACTAACAGACTCTATTAGTAGGAGAAATCCAATCCCTATTTAACTTTTAGGTTTCCTTTTTAAGATATCAAAAAAAAACATGGCATAAAATCTGGCTCAACCCATATGATGGTCTATAATACCCATCCATGTGATTTTTGTTTGAAACTACCAAATGATATGCCATCTGTTACAGCTCATTTAAACCATGTGTTAATTAATGATAGGGTGTGATCACCAAACATACAATCATCGTGGATAAACTTTATCATTAGCAAGCTTTTTTGTTGTGGATCTGGTACCACTTTGTTGCGGTAGAAAAAAAATAAATAAGAAACACAATCGAATATACAGATTAGCTAAAGGCTCGCCTCCACGGGGCATGTAAGCTTCAATATGAGAAAAGAAAAATTTACAAGAAAAATCACATCCTCAACCTTCGTACATCAATCGCTCACTCTCTCAACAAGAAGCACTCCCTCACATAAAGCTCTCTCAAGGAGACCTTCTAAAACGATCGCTGTCCGTTGTCTGACAGTCCATCTAAAGTCTTCTACTTCTGCTCTCTGTCGGCACCTCTCAGGATCTACTGCTGCTACTCAGGGCTCTGCCACCATGCCACTACCATACATTCTGTTGACCACCGCTATCGAGCCACAAGACCATCTATTGCCCACAAGGCCTTTTAAAGGTCTCAAATCGAGTGAAGATCAGAGACAGGACTCAGATTACAACTTCAATTAACTCCCAAGCCATTGGATCAATATCAAGACTTCTCAGGGCTGTCAGATAGCGCCTTCGCATGAAGATTAGGGTAACAGGACTCTAGACTGCAAGAAATGTCATGGAAAACATTGCCAGTCCATGGTGGACCATGAGAAATTGAGGGGAAATGGGGTTGCTGGCCCGCGCGCCTGCTAGGCTGGCCCACACGCATCTATGTGTGCTAGGCCCCACTACATCCATGAGCCCACTGGGTCGCGCCCGCGGATGGCCTGTGAGCACCTGCGCAAGTCCGCACTGGGCCACACCCGCATGCTGGGCCTACGCCTGCGCGCTGGGCCAGGCCCTGCTATAGGCCCCCTTAGCCGTGGGCTACCTTCCTGGGTTGTTTTGTGCTATGGACTTAGTTGTGGGTCGAATTCGAAGTATTTTTCTCAACATTTTTTACTAATGACCTCAGAGCTTTTGGGACGTCATCCACGACACGGTTGTTAAGATTCTTCAAGACCTATATCTTCACGATCAGTTGAACTCATTGTCACAACCATCACAGCAGGTAAGTCAAGCAATATTAGTAATTTTTTTATTATTTTAAATTTTATATTTAGAAGCTTCACATAGTTAGGCTTGAGTCGGATGAAGGGGATCTAAGAGTCAAAAGTCAATCTACCCATCTGATGGATAGGATGAAGGTGTAGATAGGTCCGTATCATCGAATGAGATATGTACGAATAATTTCAATACAAGAAAAGTAAATTTTTATGATGAATTTATTTACGACAGAAATATTTTCATCGTCAATAAGGATATTTACGATGAAAAAATATTTTTATCACTAATAATGAAATATTTACGATGAAAATTATTTTTCATCGCAAATAGCTCCATATTTGCGATAAATTTTTTTTTATCATAAATACCTATTATTTACGATGAAAATAATCATCGTAAATAATAAAATATTAATTTTAATTTTATATTTTCAAATATTCATGATAAAATATTTCATTATAATAATGTTAGTATTTGCGACGAAGATACATTTCCATCATAAATACATGTTATTTACAATAAAATTTTGTCA